>JAHPZR010027600.1:0-26490 GCA_019787425.1 Platygyra sinensis
CTTAGATGAGAACATTAAGCGGACCTTGACAAACCACAAAGCATTATTGAACGTCAATGCAGAGCTAACTGCTTTGAACGATCCGCAAAACACTGTACAAGGAAAGAAAGCGAAAATCGAGAAATTGGAAGATGCTGCAAGAGCTGCAATTGGTGACTTGAAGACGGCCCAAGAATCCCTGAGAAAAGCCATTCAAAATGGAAGATCGAAAGCGGCAAAGCCTTATCAGGTGTCAGACCAAATCATCAAATCAACGTCTGAACCAAGCAAAGAAGACATAGAAGGAATGTTAAAGGCCGTGCTAGAGCGAACCAGGTCCAACACATCTTTCTGCGAGTCTACAGATGATAGCGACGAGTGAATGTGGAAAAGAAAAACTGTAACTAGCACCACAACCCTGCCATTTTAAATCGGTTGAAGCACTTTTGTAAATGTTCATGTAGTTTAGTTTGTACTGCAAGAGGTAAAGGGTTCACGAAAAAATGGGATAAAAGTAGTTTAAGCGAATTGAGTGTAAATGTAAGTAATTATTAGATTATACAAATATGCACGGAGTAATCTAGCGAATATCAACTGAAAAGCAAAATAACTACATGATTGAAGGTAATGAGCTTATACGTTTCAAATAGTACGAATAACAAAAGCTGAGGGTAGGAATTCTGTGAGAGCCTGTTCTTTGGTGAAAATCTCAGTGACATAATTATTCCATGTTTAAGAACAGGTTCAAATTGCACACCCACGAGATTTCAAGGAACCAATAGGAAATTGGAATCATGTCATGTTAACCATGAAACTCATGAATTTATAAATTGCAGTCACGTTGCATAATTTTTATGGAGAAAAAATGCTCGAAACAAGAGCGTGGTAGGCATATGAAATATTTAAAAAGAATGCTCAACTTAAAATGGAAAATCTCGGGTATCGAGTTTGGAACGTGAAGCAATATACGTGGACCCCAGAAACTAAAAAGCATCGAATCAACAACATTCCAAATGAGTTTGGTTTATACCTCAGTAGGTAGAGCATTGGACCGGATTCGCAAAGATCTTGGGTTCAAATCTTGTCGGAGCATATTTTTTCAGGCTCCCTTTTTAAATAGTATTTCTTTTTTCAGTATTTTATTTTACTTTTTGGCAACAACCAAGTTAACAACACAAACTTCGAATTTTTTATAGCTAAGCTAACGTGTGCCGTTGCCACGGCAACATTACTTGAATATAATCAGGCCTTAAAAATCGGTTTTGTTTGTTTGCAGATAATCTAGACGTTAGATTTTATTTCACATAGGTTAATACTAAAAGGCACAATGCTCACAAGTTACCACTATTTTAATGATAGTTTAACAGAGAAATCTTTAATTATCCCTTGTAGACGTTTGACTGGAATTTCTAGAATTGCCTATGTTCATTTACAATAGTCCAGTCTCATTTATAACAAGCATTTTTAATAAAAGAGTAAATACATTTTGTTCAATTATGAAGGAAAAAAGCACAGATAGTGAGGACATTGACCAAATAAAATGATCACTGCATCGGCACCATGTTTTCTTTGCGTAATCCTTTTGCACGCGCTGAATCACGCAAGCGTAATACTCTTAAAGTGCGTCGATCGTATGTTCAGTTCTCGCTCCCGTCTGCGGTACAAACGTGTATGCATGTTTTCATTCATAAACATATATCTATATTTATGTAAGCGGGGGTTGGGGGAGGGAGGTGGTTATAGCCGGGATTCAGGATTGTTTAGTATTATTTAATTTATAACTAAAAAAATATATACGATTTCAGCTAAAAATTTCGGAACTCAACCCACCCAGTTTGTAACACAACTTGAGGAAAGCGCGCGCTCTGAAGCTAGAGTCGGAGAAGATGTCGTGCTCGACACTCAAACTCTTTCACTCGTTTGGCCTGAAACTCTCATTGACTCTCATCCAACTTGAACACGTTCAAATTCTGAAGATGTATGTTGAAGCCTACAAAATGTCAAATGAAAGTTTTTACAACAAGCGTTGTCTCGTTACGTTCAAATTTTTCAAGGACTATCGATTACTCTCTCTGTTGTTTGGCAGAGTTGATGATAGTCAGAGACAGTTGTTCAGTGAAAAGTCTCACGAAAGTAAACTCCTAGTAACTCCATCCACGTTCGATCTGGACTTTGAATTGTTTTCATCATTGTCCCTTTTATTAACCTTTATTGACATCTCAGTCTTCAACCACCTTAACAATGTTGCAGCCAAAAACCTGTCCTGAAGATAATCGAGTCCCTTTGAAAAAAGGGAGCAAAATAACAGTAATAATAATAATGATGATGACGATGATTACGATAATGATAATGATAATGATAATGGTAATGGTAATGGTAATGGTAATGGTAATGATAATGATAATTATTATTATTATTAATTATTAAGAATTAACATAGCAGTGTAAAAAACAAGGAAGAATGTAGGAGAACCGCTGATCGAAATATTCACATAGACTGCGGGCACGGACGACTACCCGCATAAGCATCTTTTTCCTTAGAAGGCAAGTTAAGTTAGAAGATTAGAAGGCAAGTTAAGTTAGAAGATTAGGAAATTAAGAATAAGTAAAAGAAATCAGTGGTATCAGAATCCTTAAATTGAAATTAAGACCTGTCGGAATCCGCTTTCGCTGGATCTGAGACCTGTCGGAATCTGCTCCTCCATAGGGGGGGGGGATTTTTTTTGGAATGTCCCAAACAAGATTTGCATCGAGGGTTTGTTTATATACATTAGTGAAAGTAGATTCCCTTCGATAAATCATTCAAACGATGTTGCAAGTAGAAATAAAGTAATAAAGTCAGTAAAATGGCTGTCTAGAAGTAAAATATGCTAACATTTCTATGATTATTAACGATCTGGCTTCAAATGTTTGTCTTTGCTATAGTTCGTGTTAGTAGCGGTTCATAGTCGTACAATGGTCAAACCTAAGCAACTTGTTTAATTTTTTTCTCTCGTGCTAAAGAAGTTGCCCATTTTTTTCTTTCTCGTTTCAAATGTATTATAACAGCTCTACATCCAGGTTAAACAGTAAACTGTCAATCAACATAACATGGGAGATATCGGCCTCTCGATTTATAGTAAATTTACGTGTCTCAAAAGCAACGTGGAAGTACACTACAACTTTTCGCTCGTTCATGACCAAAACCTTTTATTTCACCAAAGTATTTGCCATAGAAAGTGAGTAGAGAGATAGCCCTTTAAGACGGTATTAATAGTTTTTGGTGAAAGCTTATGGTCAGCTGGACGGAAGGATGACAAGAAGTCCTTTGATCCGCCATACTGGCTGCCCTTTGAAACCGACCGAAACCGGCCGTGTTCAGAACTCCCAAAATAAAATTTACCAGAACTTTGAAACATCCATTTCATAGTTAGGACCCCAAAGCAAGACTACATGCAAAATTTCAGCCAAATCGGTGAGGTACCGTGGCTGCGACTTTGTAGTATTACTCAAATCTTACAGAGTATGACTCTTAATAGGGGTTCGACTGCACAAATTTCAGAGAGGAAAGAGCGGGAGATAGTTTGGGCCAAAAAAAAAACACACAAGAGCTTGCACATAGGTCTAGCTTGTGTTTTTTCTAAAGTTTATCTGTGTTACGAGTGTCATTGATGACCAGGGTTGTTCCCATAAAGAATTCAGGATCACCAGTAACAGCTACAAACTAATTAATTTCCCCATGTTGACTTCCTGAAATTACAGCAAAAAAGCTTAATATCAATCTCTCTTTAAGAAAAACTCTGGCTCTTATATAAATGAGGTTGGTATAAAGAGCTAAATTAAGTAGTAATCTGAGTAATTAACTAATGAATATAGTGCTCCAGAATGTTAGAAAAATTGGTTGCAGCTGAGTGTCCACCTGTTGTACAATCTTCTGGGATTTGGCTTGAGAACTTTTCTATGATCTAAAACCGTGCACCGTAGGGATAATTCAAAAGAGATTTTTCACATAGCCTCTACCAAGTGACAGGTGACAAGAATTAAGGTATCTATGTATATAACTATATGCAATATTTTGAAATTATAAATTAAGAAATGAAATATGCCTAGTTTGCCACCGCCTTTACTTATACACACTTTACATCGTTTTGTTAGCTAGAAAAACAAAAGTCACCACACTTTTTCATGGAAAAAGAACGTTCATTTAACAGTGATTCTAGTAATGTTGTTTACCTGATCATGTGTAAGAAATGTTCGCTGCAGTATGTGGGCTCCACAATTACGAAGTTTAGACTTAGATTTAACAACCCTAAGTCTAGAATAAGAAGGCACGAAATGTTAGGGCAGGCTGAGAAAGGGGCTGATGATCTCTTGTACCGACATTTTTGTAGTGAGGGACCTCGCGGACTCAGTGACGTGAAGATTCAATTAATAGACCGGGTTAATAGTGAACAACAGCTACGGGAGAAGGAGGGCCAATGGGCCTATAGATTGAGGACTCTAGATCCGAATGGACTGAATGACAATGATTTTTTCTTTGTGCAAAATAGACCTTCAAGACGTAAGTGAACTGCTGTAAATTTAGTGCACATGTGTAGGAAAGTTAATGGTTAATTCGAGCATGCGTGCCCAGGTGTATTTTTTTTGAAACTTGTAAAAATGGTATGATGCGTGCAGGGCAACTGTAATCTACCCTGATGAAGACTCTTGTACGGAGTGGAAAGATAGGTGTGTAAAAACATTTATTGTTTGTCTTCATTTGTGATTAGTTATATGTTTTATGAGGATTTATGGTTGCGACAGATGCTTGTGAAGAGTTGTTAAAAATTTGCGTCGATGGAGAAGACAGAATTGTACTATTTTTTCAAGTTGCTAAATCTCTGTAAGAGACGTTTGGGCTACGAAGATCACAATCGCTATTTGAGCGTTTGCAAAGAAAAAGACATTGTAGCGAAGGGGCTTCGACTGAAGAAAAAGGCCAACATTGAAGTTGTTTCTGGATGCTTTGAAGAGGACTGGGGATCTATTTTAATGGATGCATTGAAGAAATTGCAGGACGTTTTGGTGCGAGAAACAGAGAACGTGAAATGCGGACTAACGGAGGAGATTTTGGAGAGAGATTTCATTAAGGATTGATATGGTGACGTGACATTGGATGACACGGCAAGGAAGATATCTGTAATTAGTGATAAGCTGAATGATACGCTTTTAGAGAGGAAGAGGAATAAGTTAACTGACTTAAGAGAGGGAAAGGAACGGACCGAAACGAGGGGAAGTACCGGCGTAAGGGATAGGGATGTGGAAGAGGATGATGTGAGTGGGACAAACCCAGCAGAAGGTGGACCTTCAGTGCAACAAATTGAGAATTTTATATGTGATGTTAGACAGCAAGTGAGTAGGAGGGCTTTCACTCTGCGTTTTATTTGCATTTTATTTCACACTCGTAATTCACTTTCATTTGCACTTTGAATTTCATTTGAAATCGATTTTACAGTTCAATTTGAATTGTATTTCCATTTTAGTTTAACTTAAAAGTAAAGTGGTTTTACTTTTCAGATTCAATGTACTTTTGAATTTCATGTCATTTTACGTCGTGTTTTATGTTAGTTTTGATTTATTTCTCAGTGAAACTAACACTTATTCCACAAAAATATGTGAATTTTTTGTTGGCAGTTCTCGGCCACCATACTGCACTGAGAAAATTGCAAGCAACATATAAAGGTACAGTGTATATAGTTTGTCAATTTTGTTACTGAAGAAGACGAAAGATTTACAGAGCGAAGTTTTTATTAGACTGCTCATGTGCACTTTACATCATAAAAAAACTACCGTAATTCTTATTTAAGTCATAATTAAAAAGTACAAAACATGGTAACATAAGTAAATTTTTTAGTGCATCAGTTATTTGCATACTCTTGTGATCTTTTGACTGCAAAAAAACAACGGCAACATCACTCGTAAAAGTTAAGAGGCTTTCATTCAATTTGTTTGCAAAAGTAACAATATGTTAACGCAGAAGATATTGTTGACAGACCCGAAGTATTTCTTTCTTAGTGTGACCTAGTTAAAAGGTTAAATGTTGTAATGTATGCTTTCTGCACTGCCAGTCAAAAACCAGAAGCAACCATACAATCATGAATATTATAAACAATATCTCATTAACAAAATCTTTCTTTGTAAGTAAAAAAGCTGGAAGATGGAAAAGGCCTTGGTGGCAGGGGAGACTGACTCTAACACGCATTGATACCCTGCAGAATTTTTATGGGAAGGCAATACGTGACAACAAGGGGGATGCCAAAGCAATGTCAAAAGCAACACATGCCATCCTTAAACATTATGCCAGCACTCCTGAACAGCCACGTCATGAAGACTGTCCCATGGGAAAGGATTCATGGTGTAGCCACAACAGAGATAAAGCAACTGGTCAGACAACTCATGTACCAATATAGGATCCCTTACCAGAAGCTGTGGTCAAGGTCATGCAACCGACATTTGACAGACTTGGGTCTGAACAGTTCTTAGTTGGCTGTGAAAAATGCCTCGATCAGAACAATAACGAAAGCCTTCATCATGTTGTCTGGGGTATGGTACCTAAAGAACAATACACATGACAACAAGAGACAAGTATTGCAGTGTCTCTGGTTGTGCTTGTTTTCAACAGTGGCTCAGAAGAAACAATAAGTGAACTGATAGTTAATGGACATTCCCATTCATCCAGACATGCCAAGCCAATGGGAAAAAATTGACGCTAAACATATGACAGAATCTGATTATAAAACTAATCCTTTAGTGAAGCGACGAAGGAAAAGTATCAGATGAGATAAGTCCAAGAAGCAGGATGCCTTTGTACATCAAGGAGGTGTGATGTACAGCTCACAGAGTTTCTATAACAATGAATCTTAAAACTATACAATACCAGTACCTACTGTAAATTATATTTCATGGCTTCATATTTATTGTCCTACTCACAGTTGATAACATGTGGCTACTAGCTACAAGGGATCTACTAATTATCTAATTTGCCGGCAAGTAACATTTCTTTGTTCAAGTTGTAAGGTACATTTTTAAGGATGACTGCTTTCTTCTGACAAGCTGGGAAGATCAATGGCAGAGCAGAAATCCTGCAATGACACTTTGTAAGCATCCCTTCTCGGGAAAAAGAACAGTTTCGTAAGAAATTCATTGTAAAATCGTTCTAGCTAATGCTTTGCCATTTTAAAAGTCTAACTGACGCTGTCTTAGGAGTTCCAAATGAACCAAGTATGTCTCTTGAAGACTATGACTGGTTATTATTCATTGTGATTATATTAGTATACATTATTTGTTATAACATTATATTACCTCTCTGATTTCCCCTTTGATGTCTCCAGGGGCAGTATGTCTTATATAGTCCAACACCACCTCTGGAAATGCAAATTCAGCGTCTTCTGGTACGATTTCTTTTCACTAGAACAGTCAATAACATATTTAATCCATTTTAACAGTCCAAATGTGTTGGTGGTCGCCAGTAGGAAGAAATAACCCTTACCATCAACGCATGTGCCCAGGTACAATACTGAATATACCTGGTGCGACGTGGCCCCTTACCATGTCTTGTACTGCACTCAATGCTTTGGTCAAGGTTGTGAGCAAAGAAGTCACAGTCGAACCTGATAAAAAGTAAGAGATTGCAGTTGGGAATGTTCGTACTTTCCTGACAAAATGGCCATATTATATCCCTGGTACTAGACCCTATATCAAAATACTTTAAAATTTACTGGACACAAAACTTACCCAAGAGATCTCATCTCCGCAGCAAGTGCCTCCTTGAACCCGCACTGCGGCGCTGGCTCCTTCGTTTGTTTTTAGCGAAGCACGCTTTCCTTTTGTTTTCCCCATGGTTGACCACGCCTAAAACGTGTGCGCCTAGAACATGACTGCGACACTATCGCTTTCCTGCGAACTCTAGGGGTTCTGTTATTTTATTGGCTCGTGGCTTTTCAAGTTGACACATTCCTCTGTAGGGCGTGATATATGTATTAATCTTTAGGTGAAAACACGCTCTTGTTTTTAGACAGAGTGTCTTCTCTTTAAATGAATTAATAGGGTATGCAGATTCCACGGTTTTCTATGAAATTTGGTCAGAACATTCACTGATAGATATAGAACAAAAACGTGTTGGCCAATTCCTTTATATTAAATACTGACATGTTTTTGGAGATTGATGCTTTGTGATTAATGCTGGACAGTTATTTTGCATAAACAATCGCATTTGATACCCGATTAATTTGCTGGCACATCAGTTGGTCATTTTAGAGTTGATGGCCTCTGCCGACTTGGAAAGCAAAATCCAAAACAAAACATAATTTTATCGATTTCTACATTTTATAACCTCTCTTTTGATATATATTTTGTGGGGGTTTCCTTGAAGACAGTGCACCTACCAATTTTTTTCTGAAGGACACCCGCGAAGGTTTGAAGGAACCTTAAAGAAAGTTTTATTACTTCTATTGTTTGCTGTTTACATACAATTACAGTGCAATTCAAAAGCGTTCCTGAATTCCATGCACACTGTTTACAATTTCATTCTTATTAGCAACTTCTTGGGTGGATTTTGTGAGCCAACAGTCTACGCGCAGTACCTCCCAATTTAAGCTGCGACCCCAAAATTTTACTTAAATGTACATATAAGCATTGCATGCAACTTGTATAAGTTTCAGGCTAGAAGGTCAAAAGTTGTAGAATGTATTCAGAACACATTTTAAGAGAATGTAGGGCAATTTTACGATCTTTAATGCATGTGCAGGACTTAATGCTTCTGGTTAAGGGTTAGGGGTTAAGGTTAGGGGTTACAATTAGGGTTTAGGGTTAGCATTTAGGATTTAGGATTTAGGTTTAGGGTTAAAGTTAGGGTTAGACTTTGGGTTAAAGGTTATGGGTCAGGATAGGGGTAGGGTTAGTTGTCCTTTATATGTAGTGAAAATGTAATATGAATGACTAATTGAACGATTTGCCTACTCTTAACATTGTTTCAAAATTTTAATGTCAGAAGGCTCGGTCTGGGGAATACACGATTTCGGGTACTAGCATGTGGGCAGGCATCGAGAAAGACCGAAGGAGCAGATTGAGCTGTACTTGGTCCGTATGAGTAAGCCCTGCTCAGTAAAATATTTTTGGGTACAAAATGGTGGCATATTGAGCAAACTTGCTTGCTTGAGAGCATGAAAATGACAGCAGCCAGCAGCTGCGGTAATTCCAGCTCCAATAGCGTATATTAAAGTTGTTGCAGTTAAAAAGCTCGTAGTTGGATTTCGGGATGGCTTGATCGGTTTGCCGCAAGGTATGTTACTGGAATGATGGAATAGGAGTTTGGTTCTATTTTGTTGGTTTTTGTGGAATTGGAGTAATGATTAAGAGGGACAGTTGAGGGCATTCATATTTCGTTGTCAGAGGTGAAATTCTTGGATTTACGAAAGACAAACTTCTGCAAAAGCATTTGCCAAGAATGTTTTCATTAATCAAGAATGAAAGTTAGAGAATTGCAGATGATCAGATACCGTCCTAGTTCTAACCATAAACGATGCCAACTAGGGATCAGAGGGTGTTATTGAATGACCCCTTTAGCACCTTATGGGAAACCAAAGTTTTTGGGTTCTGGGGAAGTATGGTTGCAAAGCTGAAACTTAAAGGAATCGATGGATGGGCACCACCATGAGTGGAGCCTGTGGTTTAATATGGAATTACCAGAGGGGTGGGGGGGGGGGGGGTCTTAGAAAAACTCCCTTCTGTGGGGGAGGTATGGATATTTTCTGGAATTGCCATATAATTATTGTTCTTGTGTAATAACATGTAATTTTCCCTTAATTTACAGGATCAACTATAGTAGTGTGGAAAATACAAACACAACACAGAGATTTATTCAACACAAAAACACAAAAGGATCTCCCAAATGAAACTGAACAATCACTGATGCTTTTATACTGGTATAATCCACGGCATTTGCAAGAGCTAAAGATCCTAGCAGCATCTGGGACATGCAACTGTATCAAACTTGCAGTGGATAACAGAAATGTCATGAAACAAAAAATGCATGGTCATCGTGATGATCTCGAACCATTCCAAAAAAGAATTTTACCATGACATGACAACACTGTTCCTTTCAAGTCATATATCAGCTAATCAGCATCTATTACATTTCCTGTTTGCCGATAAACTATTCAACTTATGTCAAACTACCATACAGTAGATGGAAAAGATTGTCTAATGGAGAAAAACTGCATGGTAATAACCATGGAAATGGATCTCTGACTTCTAGACATTGCAAGAAGGAATTTCACTGTAATAACAACAGTCCTACATGTAGCTGAACACTGACTCTTTCAAAGGAACAGACCTCCTTACTCTTCATAGTTTTTTTATAATGATGAGTGATGTGTAGTTGGTAAAACTACTGAAAGCAAATGTTGAATTTAAACCGGTATAGGATAATAAGAATTTATCTGACTAGAGATACACCTAAAAACAATGGAAAAACCATAATCCTCAACTTATTGCCCCACATAATAATATAATATAATATTATTGTTAAAAGACAGTTTTAGATCATTTTCTACAACCTGCCTGTGATGTGTATCAATTACAATTTGTGTACACGGAAATATTACAATTTGACTCGGACACTCAGAAAATATAAATAAATATATCACGAATTGTCCCACATATTGTTAAAAGGACAGTTTTAGATAATTTTCTACAACCTGTCTGTGCTGTGTATCAATTACAATATCTGAACACACAAATAAAGCCAAATAAGATTAGAAGCTTAATTTGACTCAAACACAGAGAAAATATAAGCATAAATAAATATAAGCTTATCACGAATTGTCCACCACGTAAACTTTACTGGTATTTGTCATCAGTTAAGAGAACAAAAGAATAGAAAAATTTTAAGCGACAAGTGTACAATTGCAAAAATATATTTTATGTTCAATTGTACATAGGGAATGTAAACATTGTGTATAAATTTAGGAAAATAACCAGCAATTACTTTCCAGCTTTGTAACGGAATGTAATCTGAAGAAATACTCACCTTCTAGCTCACAATTCACGATTGTTACCAATACCACTCCACTGTTAAAAAAAAACATATGCTTGAAAAATTCTTTAGGGAAGCCACGGCCCCTGCGAAACCAAAACAAATTCCGGAAAAAATGGTGGCCGATTACCCATTTGTTTCTATGGAGATTTGTTGCACCCATTCCCTCCCGCGCTGATTGACGTGGGAAAGCACATACTTACCCGCATGTTTATTTACTTGCGATCGTATCAAGAGGAGGTTGTTCGCTGCGAACGTTCACTGGCTATAGAGTATGGCGGGTAAACAACCTTCTTCGCCATCTGGTTCTTCTGTAGATTCGAGGGGTAAATATAAAGATGTGGAAGGCTACATACATAAAGTTTCTGAGGTAAAAGTCCCTTCATCAGGGTCGAGGTATTTTGATTTCAAAGTACAAGAAAGGGATGAAAGTCGAAGGGTAGTGTGTTTCGTTGCGGATAAGTGGCACAAGGTGAAAGAAAAGGAAAACTCAAAATCAGCGGTTCGTCTCGCTAGTTTAAGCCCTCAGAAGCGCAAATATGAACCAGACACTATGGAATATAGATCTAATAACTATTCCAAAGTAATGGGTACCAAGAATTTGTCATTTCCGTAGAATGACATTGGAGGAACAGTGAGCAATGCATCAGTGAAAAAGATTCTCGATGACAGCAAGAATGGCAACATTGTATCGGTTAAGGCCAAAGTTGTTTCCAAGTCTCCGGTAGACACTGTTTATTCCCATCACATGAGAAGAGAATTGAAAAAGTGCGAGCTTATCATTGTCGATTCGACTGCTGCTATTCCACTTACAGTTTGGGAAAACATGATTGACAAGGTGGAAAACGAAAAATCATACCTCTTCAGCGAATTGAGAGTTGGCTTTTTCGAGAAGAAATACCTTAATGCCACCAAAGACTCGTAAATTACAATTTGCAGCGAGCAAATTGTGCTTTCCAGTGAAAGTTCAACAGCCGCAGAGGAATTGTAACCAAAGGAGAAACAACTTGAAGCCATCAATGGGAAAATATTAGCAATTGACGTGAACAAATTGTACATTTGCATCAATTGCAAAGGCCGTATTCGAAATGATGATGCTCCTGACAGCTCAGAGTTTATAAAATGTTCTTCATGCAGCCTAAGCATGCTCAAAGTGAGCATGTTATCCACTGTATCCTCAAATATAGTTATTATGCATGGTGCGGAGAACATCGGCCGTTTTCATTGCTCTCATGCAGCTCTTAACGCCATGTTCGAGTCAATTTCAACAACGGATGGTTATACCATCATGGAAACCAATGTCACAAAGCTCTCATGTCAGATGATCCAGGAAACCCTTCTTTTGATAAAGAATAAAACCTTTAAACTTTGTAAACAAGATAAAACAATTGAATCTATGAAGGTAGCAGAGATGGATTCAAACACTGAATAAGGACTGCTCTGCTTTGGAAAACAATGTGTAGACTGTGTAAGTCAAGTCAGAACTGACACTAGTTATGAGCAAGGTTTCCACTTTCGTTCAATATTGCTCATAAAGTTAAGCTTTGTAGTATAAGTTTTGCTGATGTTTAGTTACAGTTACCTGCTTGTCCATGTGGCACTACATCTGATATGTTGAGAATGTAATACATTAAGTTACAGTTACCTGCTCGTCCATGTGGCACTGCATCTGATATGTTGAGAATGTAATACATTTAAAAGTTCCTTTTTATTAGGATTGGTGAATGGATATCTGCCCTGTCAGGATTAATTTTGTTCTTTAAAGCTCTCATGTCAAATGATTGTAAAACCCTGTCCTTGATAAAGCTGAAATCTTTTAAAGTGCCTATGAAGTAAAAAATAATTGCTGCTTATTTGAAAGGCCTTTCAAAGTATAGAAGAATGGCACTTTTAGAGTATCTTTTTTCGTTTTAGAGATATTGACGTTTTTGTGAGTAAAGTGATGACGTCATAGGTGGTTCCACTAAAACCAGTACAACATTCAATCAAGAATATCTCTAGAAATATTAAGGCAGTGTTCTTCAAACTTGGCATCAGGACTATACATCACAAAAGAAGCCACATGACACCTGTCCTGCTGTTGCCATGACAACAGTTATGTCGCTGGTCCTGTTTTAATTGAGACTAACATTTCCAGATTTTATTGTAAACAAGGATCATCCACTCGCAACAACCTAGTGGGGATAGTTAGGCAATATGGGAACCATTTGTGTGCTGAGCTAGACCCTCTGTTCCACTTTAAAAGATTGCAAATGGGAATATTTGGTATTTCACAGAAAGAGACTGCGAGTCGAGAGTGTTGCCATGGCAACAACATAGTAGGTGTCATTCTGTTTCTTTTGTGATGTGCATTTCTGGTACCAAATTTGAAGAACACTGCTCCAATATTTCTGGAGATATTCTTGATTGAGTGTTGTATGGTTTTAGTGGAACCACCTATGACGTCATCACTTTCCTCATTGCTAATACAAAACGTCAATATCTCTAAAAAGAAAATAGATACTCCAATGAAAACGCCATTCATCTTTACTTTGAAAAGCCTTTCAAATAAGCAGCAATTATTTTTTACTTCATAGGCACTTTAAAAGATTTCAGCTTTATCAAGGACAGGGTTTTACAATCATTTGACATGAGAGCTTTAAAGAACAAAATTAATCCTGACAGGGCAGATATCCATTCACCAATCCTAATAAAAAGGAACTTTTAAATGTATTACATTCTCAACATATCAGATGCAGTGCCACATGGACGAGCAGGTAACTGTAACTTAATGTATTACATTCTCAACATATCAGATGTAGTGCCACATGGACAAGCAGGTAACTGTAACTAAACATCAGCAAAACTTATACTACAAAGCTTAACTTTATGAGCAATATTGAACGAAAGTGGAAACCTTGCTCATAACTAGTGTCAGTTCTGACTTGACTTACACAGTCTACACATTGTTTTCCAAAGCAGAGCAGTCCTTATTCAGTGTTTGAATCCATCTCTGCTACCTTCATAGATTCAATTGTTTTATCTTGTTTACAAAGTTTAAAGGTTTTATTCTTTATCAAAAGAAGGGTTTCCTGGATCATCTGACATGAGAGCTTTGTGACATTGGTTTCCATGATGGTATAACCATCCGTTGTTGAAATTGACTCGAACATGGCGTTAAGAGCTGCATGAGAGCAATGAAAACGGCCGATGTTCTCCGCACCATGCATAATAACTATATTTGAGGATACAGTGGATAACATGCTCACTTTGAGCATGCTTAGGCTGCATGAAGAACATTTTATAAACTCTGAGCTGTCAGGAGCATCATCATTTCGAATACGGCCTTTGCAATTGATGCAAATGTACAATTTGTTCACGTCAATTGCTAATATTTTCCCATTGATGGCTTCAAGTTGTTTCTCCTTTGGTTACAATTCCTCTGCGGCTGTTGAACTTTCACTGGAAAGCACAATTTGCTCGCTGCAAATTGTAATTTACGAGTCTTTGGTGGCATTAAGGTATTTCTTCTCGAAAAAGCCAACTCTCAATTCGCTGAAGAGGTATGATTTTTCGTTTTCCACCTTGTCAATCATGTTTTCCCAAACTGTAAGTGGAATAGCAGCAGTCGAATCGACAATGATAAGCTCGCACTTTTTCAATTCTCTTCTCATGTGATGGGAATAAACAGTGTCTACCGGAGACTTGGAAACAACTTTGGCCTTAACCGATACAATGTTGCCATTCTTGCTGTCATCGAGAATCTTTTTCACTGATGCATTGCTCACTGTTCCTCCAATGTCATTCTACGGAAATGACAAATTCTTGGTACCCATTACTTTGGAATAGTTATTAGATCTATATTCCATAGTGTCTGGTTCATATTTGCGCTTCTGAGGGCTTAAACTAGCGAGACGAACCGCTGATTTTGAGTTTTCCTTTTCTTTCACCTTGTGCCACTTATCCGCAACGAAACACACTACCCTTCGACTTTCATCCCTTTCTTGTACTTTGAAATCAAAATACCTCGACCCTGATGAAGGGACTTTTACCTCAGAAACTTTATGTATGTAGCCTTCCACATCTTTATATTTACCCCTCGAATCTACAGAAGAACCAGATGGCGAAGAAGGTTGTTTACCCGCCATACTCTATAGCCAGTGAACGTTCGCAGCGAACAACCTCCTCTTGATACGATCGCAAGTAAATAAACATGCGGGTAAGTATGTGCTTTCCCACGTCAATCAGCGCGGGAGGGAATGGGTGCAACAAATCTCCATAGAAACAAATGGGTAATCGGCCACCATTTTTTCCGGAATTTGTTTTGGTTTCGCAGGGGCCGTGGCTTCCCTAAAGAATTTTTCAAGCATATGTTTTTTTTAACAGTGGAGTGGTATTGGTAACAATCGTGAATTGTGAGCTAGAAGGTGAGTATTTCTTCAGATTACATTCCGTTACAAAGCTGGAAAGTAATTGCTGGTTATTTTCCTAAATTTATACACAATGTTTACATTCCCTATGTACAATTGAACATAAAATATATTTTTGCAATTGTACACTTGTCGCTTAAAATTTTTCTATTCTTTTGTTCTCTTAACTGATGACAAATACCAGTAAAGTTTACGTGGTGGACAATTCGTGATAAGCTTATATTTATTTATGCTTATATTTTCTCTGTGTTTGAGTCAAATTAAGCTTCTAATCTTATTTGGCTTTATTTGTGTGTTCAGATATTGTAATTGATACACAGCACAGACAGGTTGTAGAAAATTATCTAAAACTGTCCTTTTAACAATATGTGGGACAATTCGTGATATATTTATTTATATTTTCTGAGTGTCCGAGTCAAATTGTAATATTTCCGTGTACACAAATTGTAATTGATACACATCACAGGCAGGTTGTAGAAAATGATCTAAAACTGTCTTTTAACAATAATATTATATTATATTATTATGTGGGGCAATAAGTTGAGGATTATGGTTTTCCATTGTTTTTAGGTGTATCTCTAGTCAGATAAATTCTTATTATCCTATACCGGTTTAAATTCAACATTTGCTTTCAGTAGTTTTACCAACTACACATCACTCATCATTATAAAAAAACTATGAAGAGTAAGGAGGTCTGTTCCTTTGAAAGAGTCAGTGTTCAGCTACATGTAGGACTGTTGTTATTACAGTGAAATTCCTTCTTGCAATGTCTAGAAGTCAGAGATCCATTTCCATGGTTATTACCATGCAGTTTTTCTCCATTAGACAATCTTTTCCATCTACTGTATGGTAGTTTGACATAAGTTGAATAGTTTATCGGCAAACAGGAAATGTAATAGATGCTGATTAGCTGATATATGACTTGAAAGGAACAGTGTTGTCATGTCATGGTAAAATTCTTTTTTGGAATGGTTCGAGATCATCACGATGACCATGCATTTTTTGTTTCATGACATTTCTGTTATCCACTGCAAGTTTGATACAGTTGCATGTCCCAGATGCTGCTAGGATCTTTAGCTCTTGCAAATGCCGTGGATTATACCAGTATAAAAGCATCAGTGATTGTTCAGTTTCATTTGGGAGATCCTTTTGTGTTTTTGTGTTGAATAAATCTCTGTGTTGTGTTTGTATTTTCCACACTACTATAGTTGATCCTGTAAATTAAGGGAAAATTACATGTTATTACACAAGAACAATAATTATATGGCAATTCCAGAAAATATCCATACCTCCCCCACAGAAGGGAGTTTTTCTAAGACCCCCCCCCCCCCCACCCCTCTGGTAATTCCATATTAAACCACAGGCTCCACTCATGGTGGTGCCCATCCATCGATTCCTTTAAGTTTCAGCTTTGCAACCATACTTCCCCCAGAACCCAAAAACTTTGGTTTCCCATAAGGTGCTAAAGGGGTCATTCAATAACACCCTCTGATCCCTAGTTGGCATCGTTTATGGTTAGAACTAGGACGGTATCTGATCATCTGCAATTCTCTAACTTTCATTCTTGATTAATGAAAACATTCTTGGCAAATGCTTTTGCAGAAGTTTGTCTTTCGTAAATCCAAGAATTTCACCTCTGACAACGAAATATGAATGCCCTCAACTGTCCCTCTTAATCATTACTCCAATTCCACAAAAACCAACAAAATAGAACCAAACTCCTATTCCATCATTCCAGTAACATACCTTGCGGCAAACCGATCAAGCCATCCCGAAATCCAACTACGAGCTTTTTAACTGCAACAACTTTAATATACGCTATTGGAGCTGGAATTACCGCAGCTGCTGGCTGCTGTCATTTCATGCTCTCAAGCAAGCAAGTTTGCTCAATATGCCACCATTTTGTACCCAAAAATATTTTACTGAGCAGGGCTTACTCATACGGACCAAGTACAGCTCAATCTGCTCCTTCGGTCTTTCTCGATGCCTGCCCACATGCTAGTACCCGAAATCGTGTATTCCCCAGACCGAGCCTTCTGACATTAAAATTTTGAAACAATGTTAAGAGTAGGCAAATCGTTCAATTAGTCATTCATATTACATTTTCACTACATATAAAGGACAACTAACCCTACCCCTATCCTGACCCATAACCTTTAACCCAAAGTCTAACCCTAACTTTAACCCTAAACCTAAATCCTAAATCCTAAATGCTAACCCTAAACCCTAATTGTAACCCCTAACCTTAACCCCTAACCCTTAACCAGAAGCATTAAGTCCTGCACATGCATTAAAGATCGTAAAATTGCCCTACATTCTCTTAAAATGTGTTCTGAATACATTCTACAACTTTTGACCTTCTAGCCTGAAACTTATACAAGTTGCATGCAATGCTTATATGTACATTTAAGTAAAATTTTGGGGTCGCAGCTTAAATTGGGAGGTACTGCGCGTAGACTGTTGGCTCACAAAATCCACCCAAGAAGTTGCTAATAAGAATGAAATTGTAAACAGTGTGCATGGAATTCAGGAACGCTTTTGAATTGCACTGTAATTGTATGTAAACAGCAAACAATAGAAGTAATAAAACTTTCTTTAAGGTTCCTTCAAACCTTCGCGGGTGTCCTTCAGAAAAAAATTGGTAGGTGCACTGTCTTCAAGGAAACCCCCACAAAATATATATCAAAAGAGAGGTTATAAAATGTAGAAATCGATAAAATTATGTTTTGTTTTGGATTTTGCTTTCCAAGTCGGCAGAGGCCATCAACTCTAAAATGACCAACTGATGTGCCAGCAAATTAATCGGGTATCAAATGCGATTGTTTATGCAAAATAACTGTCCAGCATTAATCACAAAGCATCAATCTCCAAAAACATGTCAGTATTTAATATAAAGGAATTGGCCAACACGTTTTTGTTCTATATCTATCAGTGAATGTTCTGACCAAATTTCATAGAAAACCGTGGAATCTGCATACCCTATTAATTCATTTAAAGAGAAGACACTCTGTCTAAAAACAAGAGCGTGTTTTCACCTAAAGATTAATACATATATCACGCCCTACAGAGGAATGTGTCAACTTGAAAAGCCACGAGCCAATAAAATAACAGAACCCCTAGAGTTCGCAGGAAAGCGATAGTGTCGCAGTCATGTTCTAGGCGCACACGTTTTAGGCGTGGTCAACCATGGGGAAAACAAAAGGAAAGCGTGCTTCGCTAAAAACAAACGAAGGAGCCAGCGCCGCAGTGCGGGTTCAAGGAGGCACTTGCTGCGGAGATGAGATCTCTTGGGTAAGTTTTGTGTCCAGTAAATTTTAAAGTATTTTGATATAGGGTCTAGTACCAGGGATATAATATGGCCATTTTGTCAGGAAAGTACGAACATTCCCAACTGCAATCTCTTACTTTTTATCAGGTTCGACTGTGACTTCTTTGCTCACAACCTTGACCAAAGCATTGAGTGCAGTACAAGACATGGTAAGGGGCCACGTCGCACCAGGTATATTCAGTATTGTACCTGGGCACATGCGTTGATGGTAAGGGTTATTTCTTCCTACTGGCGACCACCAACACATTTGGACTGTTAAAATGGATTAAATATGTTATTGACTGTTCTAGTGAAAAGAAATCGTACCAGAAGACGCTGAATTTGCATTTCCAGAGGTGGTGTTGGACTATATAAGACATACTGCCCCTGGAGACATCAAAGGGGAAATCAGAGAGGTAATATAATGTTATAACAAATAATGTATACTAATATAATCACAATGAATAATAACCAGTCATAGTCTTCAAGAGACATACTTGGTTCATTTGGAACTCCTAAGACAGCGTCAGTTAGACTTTTAAAATGGCAAAGCATTAGCTAGAACGATTTTACAATGAATTTCTTACGAAACTGTTCTTTTTCCCGAGAAGGGATGCTTACAAAGTGTCATTGCAGGATTTCTGCTCTGCCATTGATCTTCCCAGCTTGTCAGAAGAAAGCAGTCATCCTTAAAAATGTACCTTACAACTTGAACAAAGAAATGTTACTTGCCGGCAAATTAGATAATTAGTAGATCCCTTGTAGCTAGTAGCCACATGTTATCAACTGTGAGTAGGACAATAAATATGAAGCCATGAAATATAATTTACAGTAGGTACTGGTATTGTATAGTTTTAAGATTCATTGTTATAGAAACTCTGTGAGCTGTACATCACACCTCCTTGATGTACAAAGGCATCCTGCTTCTTGGACTTATCTCATCTGATACTTTTCCTTCGTCGCTTCACTAAAGGATTAGTTTTATAATCAGATTCTGTCATATGTTTAGCGTCAATTTTTTCCCATTGGCTTGGCATGTCTGGATGAATGGGAATGTCCATTAACTATCAGTTCACTTATTGTTTCTTCTGAGCCACTGTTGAAAACAAGCACAACCAGAGACACTGCAATACTTGTCTCTTGTTGTCATGTGTATTGTTCTTTAGGTACCATACCCCAGACAACATGATGAAGGCTTTCGTTATTGTTCTGATCGAGGCATTTTTCACAGCCAACTAAGAACTGTTCAGACCCAAGTCTGTCAAATGTCGGTTGCATGACCTTGACCACAGCTTCTGGTAAGGGATCCTATATTGGTACATGAGTTGTCTGACCAGTTGCTTTATCTCTGTTGTGGCTACACCATGAATCCTTTCCCATGGGACAGTCTTCATGACGTGGCTGTTCAGGAGTGCTGGCATAATGTTTAAGGATGGCATGTGTTGCTTTTGACATTGCTTTGGCATCCCCCTTGTTGTCACGTATTGCCTTCCCATAAAAATTCTGCAGGGTATCAATGCGTGTTAGAGTCAGTCTCCCCTGCCACCAAGGCCTTTTCCATCTTCCAGCTTTTTTACTTACAAAGAAAGATTTTGTTAATGAGATATTGTTTATAATATTCATGATTGTATGGTTGCTTCTGGTTTTTGACTGGCAGTGCAGAAAGCATACATTACAACATTTAACCTTTTAACTAGGTCACACTAAGAAAGAAATACTTCGGGTCTGTCAACAATATCTTCTGCGTTAACATATTGTTACTTTTGCAAACAAATTGAATGAAAGCCTCTTAACTTTTACGAGTGATGTTGCCGTTGTTTTTTTGCAGTCAAAAGATCACAAGAGTATGCAAATAACTGATGCACTAAAAAATTTACTTATGTTACCATGTTTTGTACTTTTTAATTATGACTTAAATAAGAATTACGGTAGTTTTTTTATGATGTAAAGTGCACATGAGCAGTCTAATAAAAACTTCGCTCTGTAAATCTTTCGTCTTCTTCAGTAACAAAATTGACAAACTATATACACTGTACCTTTATATGTTGCTTGCAATTTTCTCAGTGCAGTATGGTGGCCGAGAACTGCCAACAAAAAATTCACATATTTTTGTGGAATAAGTGTTAGTTTCACTGAGAAATAAATCAAAACTAACATAAAACACGACGTAAAATGACATGAAATTCAAAAGTACATTGAATCTGAAAAGTAAAACCACTTTACTTTTAAGTTAAACTAAAATGGAAATACAATTCAAATTGAACTGTAAAATCGATTTCAAATGAAATTCAAAGTGCAAATGAAAGTGAATTACGAGTGTGAAATAAAATGCAAATAAAACGCAGAGTGAAAGCCCTCCTACTCACTTGCTGTCTAACATCACATATAAAATTCTCAATTTGTTGCACTGAAGGTCCACCTTCTGCTGGGTTTGTCCCACTCACATCATCCTCTTCCACATCCCTATCCCTTACGCCGGTACTTCCCCTCGTTTCGGTCCGTTCCTTTCCCTCTCTTAAGTCAGTTAACTTATTCCTCTTCCTCTCTAAAAGCGTATCATTCAGCTTATCACTAATTACAGATATCTTCCTTGCCGTGTCATCCAATGTCACGTCACCATATCAATCCTTAATGAAATCTCTCTCCAAAATCTCCTCCGTTAGTCCGCATTTCACGTTCTCTGTTTCTCGCACCAAAACGTCCTGCAATTTCTTCAATGCATCCATTAAAATAGATCCCCAGTCCTCTTCAAAGCATCCAGAAACAACTTCAATGTTGGCCTTTTTCTTCAGTCGAAGCCCCTTCGCTACAATGTCTTTTTCTTTGCAAACGCTCAAATAGCGATTGTGATCTTCGTAGCCCAAACGTCTCTTACAGAGATTTAGCAACTTGAAAAAATAGTACAATTCTGTCTTCTCCATCGACGCAAATTTTTAACAACTCTTCACAAGCATCTGTCGCAACCATAAATCCTCATAAAACATATAACTAATCACAAATGAAGACAAACAATAAATGTTTTTACACACCTATCTTTCCACTCCGTACAAGAGTCTTCATCAGGGTAGATTACAGTTGCCCTGCACGCATCATACCATTTTTACAAGTTTCAAAAAAAATACACCTGGGCACGCATGCTCGAATTAACCATTAACTTTCCTACACATGTGCACTAAATTTACAGCAGTTCACTTACGTCTTGAAGGTCTATTTTGCACAAAGAAAAAATCATTGTCATTCAGTCCATTCGGATCTAGAGTCCTCAATCTATAGGCCCATTGGCCCTCCTTCTCCCGTAGCTGTTGTTCACTATTAACCCGGTCTATTAATTGAATCTTCACGTCACTGAGTCCGCGAGGTCCCTCACTACAAAAATGTCGGTACAAGAGATCATCAGCCCCTTTCTCAGCCTGCCCTAACATTTCGTGCCTTCTTATTCTAGACTTAGGGTTGTTAAATCTAAGTCTAAACTTCGTAATTGTGGAGCCCACATACTGCAGCGAACATTTCTTACACATGATCAGGTAAACAACATTACTAGAATCACTGTTAAATGAACGTTCTTTTTCCATGAAAAAGTGTGGTGACTTTTGTTTTTCTAGCTAACAAAACGATGTAAAGTGTGTATAAGTAAAGGCGGTGGCAAACTAGGCATATTTCATTTCTTAATTTATAATTTCAAAATATTGCATATAGTTATATACATAGATACCTTAATTCTTGTCACCTGTCACTTGGTAGAGGCTATGTGAAAAATCTCTTTTGAATTATCCCTACGGTGCACGGTTTTAGATCATAGAAAAGTTCTCAAGCCAAATCCCAGAAGATTGTACAACAGGTGGACACTCAGCTGCAACCAATTTTTCTAACATTCTGGAGCACTATATTCATTAGTTAATTACTCAGATTACTACTTAATTTAGCTCTTTATACCAACCTCATTTATATAAGAGCCAGAGTTTTTCTTAAAGAGAGATTGATATTAAGCTTTTTTGCTGTAATTTCAGGAAGTCAACATGGGGAAATTAATTAGTTTGTAGCTGTTACTGGTGATCCTGAATTCTTTATGGGAACAACCCTGGTCATCAATGACACTCGTAACACAGATAAACTTTAGAAAAAACACAAGCTAGACCTATGTGCAAGCTCTTGTGTGTTTTTTTTTTGGCCCAAACTATCTCCCGCTCTTTCCTCTCTGAAATTTGTGCAGTCGAACCCCTATTAAGAGTCATACTCTGTAAGATTTGAGTAATACTACAAAGTCGCAGCCACGGTACCTCACCGATTTGGCTGAAATTTTGCATGTAGTCTTGCTTTGGGGTCCTAACTATGAAATGGATGTTTCAAAGTTCTGGTAAATTTTATTTTGGGAGTTCTGAACACGGCCGGTTTCGGTCGGTTTCAAAGGGCAGCCAGTATGGCGGATCAAAGGACTTCTTGTCATCCTTCCGTCCAGCTGACCATAAGCTTTCACCAAAAACTATTAATACCGTCTTAAAGGGCTATCTCTCTACTCACTTTCTATGGCAAATACTTTGGTGAAATAAAAGGTTTTGGTCATGAACGAGCGAAAAGTTGTAGTGTACTTCCACGTTGCTTTTGAGACACGTAAATTTACTATAAATCGAGAGGCCGATATCTCCCATGTTATGTTGATTGACAGTTTACTGTTTAACCTGGATGTAGAGCTGTTATAATACATTTGAAACGAGAAAGAAAAAAATGGGCAACTTCTTTAGCACGAGAGAAAAAAATTAAACAAGTTGCTTAGGTTTGACCATTGTACGACTATGAACCGCTACTAACACGAACTATAGCAAAGACAAACATTTGAAGCCAGATCGTTAATAATCATAGAAATGTTAGCATATTTTACTTCTAGACAGCCATTTTACTGACTTTATTACTTTATTTCTACTTGCAACATCGTTTGAATGATTTATCGAAGGGAATCTACTTTCACTAATGTATATAAACAAACCCTCGATGCAAATCTTGTTTGGGACATTCCAAAAAAAATCCCCCCCCCCTATGGAGGAGCAGATTCCGACAGGTCTCAGATCCAGCGAAAGCGGATTCCGACAGGTCTTAATTTCAATTTAAGGATTCTGATACCACTGATTTCTTTTACTTATTCTTAATTTCCTAATCTTCTAACTTAACTTGCCTTCTAATCTTCTAACTTAACTTGCCTTCTAAGGAAAAAGATGCTTATGCGGGTAGTCGTCCGTGCCCGCAGTCTATGTGAATATTTCGATCAGCGGTTCTCCTACATTCTTCCTTGTTTTTTACACTGCTATGTTAATTCTTAATAATTAATAATAATAATAATTATCATTATCATTACCATTACCATTACCATTACCATTACCATTATCATTATCATTATCATTATCGTAATCATCGTCATCATCATTATTATTATTACTGTTATTTTGCTCCCTTTTTTCAAAGGGACTCGATTATCTTCAGGACAGGTTTTTGGCTGCAACATTGTTAAGGTGGTTGAAGACTGAGATGTCAATAAAGGTTAATAAAAGGGACAATGATGAAAACAATTCAAAGTCCAGATCGAACGTGGATGGAGTTACTAGGAGTTTACTTTCGTGAGACTTTTCACTGAACAACTGTCTCTGACTATCATCAACTCTGCCAAACAACAGAGAGAGTAATCGATAGTCCTTGAAAAATTTGAACGTAACGAGACAACGCTTGTTGTAAAAACTTTCATTTGACATTTTGTAGGCTTCAACATACATCTTCAGAATTTGAACGTGTTCAAGTTGGATGAGAGTCAATGAGAGTTTCAGGCCAAACGAGTGAAAGAGTTTGAGTGTCGAGCACGACATCTTCTCCGACTCTAGCTTCAGAGCGCGCGCTTTCCTCAAGTTGTGTTACAAACTGGGTGGGTTGAGTTCCGAAATTTTTAGCTGAAATCGTATATATTTTTTTAGTTATAAATTAAATAATACTAAACAATCCTGAATCCCGGCTATAACCACCTCCCTCCCCCAACCCCCGCTTACATAAATATAGATATATGTTTATGAATGAAAACATGCATACACGTTTGTACCGCAGACGGGAGCGAGAACTGAACATACGATCGACGCACTTTAAGAGTATTACGCTTGCGTGATTCAGCGCGTGCAAAAGGATTACGCAAAGAAAACATGGTGCCGATGCAGTGATCATTTTATTTGGTCAATGTCCTCACTATCTGTGCTTTTTTCCTTCATAATTGAACAAAATGTATTTACTCTTTTATTAAAAATGCTTGTTATAAATGAGACTGGACTATTGTAAATGAACATAGGCAATTCTAGAAATTCCAGTCAAACGTCTACAAGGGATAATTAAAGATTTCTCTGTTAAACTATCATTAAAATAGTGGTAACTTGTGAGCATTGTGCCTTTTAGTATTAACCTATGTGAAATAAAATCTAACGTCTAGATTATCTGCAAACAAACAAAACCGATTTTTAAGGCCTGATTATATTCAAGTAATGTTGCCGTGGCAACGGCACACGTTAGCTTAGCTATAAAAAATTCGAAGTTTGTGTTGTTAACTTGGTTGTTGCCAAAAAGTAAAATAAAATACTGAAAAAAGAAATACTATTTAAAAAGGGAGCCTGAAAAAATATGCTCCGACAAGATTTGAACCCAAGATCTTTGCGAATCCGGTCCAATGCTCTACCTACTGAGGTATAAACCAAACTCATTTGGAATGTTGTTGATTCGATGCTTTTTAGTTTCTGGGGTCCACGTATATTGCTTCACGTTCCAAACTCGATACCCGAGATTTTCCATTTTAAGTTGAGCATTCTTTTTAAATATTTCATATGCCTACCACGCTCTTGTTTCGAGCATTTTTTCTCCATAAAAATTATGCAACGTGACTGCAATTTATAAATTCATGAGTTTCATGGTTAACATGACATGATTCCAATTTCCTATTGGTTCCTTGAAATCTCGTGGGTGTGCAATTTGAACCTGTTCTTAAACATGGAATAATTATGTCACTGAGATTTTCACCAAAGAACAGGCTCTCACAGAATTCCTACCCTCAGCTTTTGTTATTCGTACTATTTGAAACGTATAAGCTCATTACCTTCAATCATGTAGTTATTTTGCTTTTCAGTTGATATTCGCTAGATTACTCCGTGCATATTTGTATAATCTAATAATTACTTACATTTACACTCAATTCGCTTAAACTACTTTTATCCCATTTTTTCGTGAACCCTTTACCTCTTGCAGTACAAACTAAACTACATGAACATTTACAAAAGTGCTTCAACCGATTTAAAATGGCAGGGTTGTGGTGCTAGTTACAGTTTTTCTTTTCCACATTCACTCGTCGCTATCATCTGTAGACTCGCAGAAAGATGTGTTGGACCTGGTTCGCTCTAGCACGGCCTTTAACATTCCTTCTATGTCTTCTTTGCTTGGTTCAGACGTTGATTTGATGATTTGGTCTGACACCTGATAAGGCTTTGCCGCTTTCGATCTTCCATTTTGAATGGCTTTTCTCAGGGATTCTTGGGCCGTCTTCAAGTCACCAATTGCAGCTCTTGCAGCATCTTCCAATTTCTCGATTTTCGCTTTCTTTCCTTGTACAGTGTTTTGCGGATCGTTCAAAGCAGTTAGCTCTGCATTGACGTTCAATAATGCTTTGTGGTTTGTCAAGGTCCGCTTAATGTTCTCATCTAAGATTCCCGCCTTTTGCCGTTTTTTATTAGT
>JAHPZR010027602.1:0-33460 GCA_019787425.1 Platygyra sinensis
ACACACCACGTTTCTAGGCTTACGATAGGCTATCTCTGGGAAGAATATGAAAAATTTTGATTTTTCATCATGTGCCCCGACTGGCTCGGTCCTAGGGGACATTCCCTCTTAAGAGGCAATAAAAACAGGAATTGTTGTAAATATGTATGTCGGGTCTTAATTTATGAAAACCGTGTCAAACGTTTATAAAGGGATGATTATGATGATGCTCACCATCAGGGAAATCGTCAAACACAAAAATAACAAACGATGTTGCCCTTTCCAAACTACCTAGAATAGATTTGAAGGGTAATTTCCACAAAAAAAATCTGTGTAAAATTCAGACTGCTGAGCATTTAATTTTTGTGTTGTGACCGAAAAAGAAAGCGACCAAGAAGGGACTCGAACCCTCAATCTTCCGATTCGAAGTCGGACGCCTTATCCATTAGGCCACGCGGCCAGTCACATGAAGGAATGTGCAATTAGAAGAAAATTAAAGCAGTTGTCTTTTAAATATTTATGTTTGGTGACAGGCATTGAACATTGAGAAGAAACCTTTTTTGCAAGTGAGGAAAAATAGTCATAAAGTGAAATTTTGTTTTAAAGACACATAACATAACCTCAGAGGTTAAATTACGGGAATTTCCACCAAAAATTCGTGAGAAGGCAAGGCAGTTAGTTGGTTTAATGACGAGACACCGTTCTAAACATTTTAGCAGCTATCATTCAATTTAAAAGAACGTGAAAGCTTCATCGACAAAGCCGGCTCGTCGAACATAAGCGTAAAAGCATATGTATGGGCCAGTGATACAGTATTCTATTGTCACTAACTGAGGCTTAGTGCTACAGCAACGAGGAAGAAGAACGTGCTAGCTGTCTCCGTCTATCAACAGTGAAGCACTTACGTACAGCAGCTTTCGGTATTGCTGCACATGCCTGTACAATTATTTTTAGTTTTTTTAAACTTCTTAAAGACGCCTTGTAAACAAATGTAAACTTTTGATTGGTTTATGTTACATTCAATTCGTCTTTTAAAAATCATTTACATAAGAGTTATGATACCAAAAGACAAACTGAAATAATGAATTTTCAAATGTCGAAAACATGAGGTGGTTAAGTGTATTCGCTCAATTAGCTAGCACACAAGCAAATTTATTGAAACGGAAGAAAGAGTTTGCATCAGCTACAAACACCAGTTTTTTTCGAATTGCTTTGCTTTTTTAAACAAACAGAGAATAATCGCAAGAGGTTAAATTAGGAGATTTTCCGCCAAATTAATATTCGTGCAGGCATTTAGTTTGTTGAAGACGAAAAAGAAAGCGACCACGAAGGGACTCGAACCCTCAATCTTCCGATCCGAAGTCGGACGCCTTATCCATTAGGCCACGCAGCCAATCACATAAGGAAAAAGCTCTTTTATGCCTTGCCTTCGAAGGAAATATAAAAAAGGAATTGTTTTAAGTATGTATGCCTCAATTTATACAAACCGTGTCAATTTTTTTATCAAGTTATGATGATTCTCGACGTTAGGAAATTCGTCAGTGAAAAAATAATAAACGTTTTTCGCCTTTCAGACCATAGAATACTCTCAAGAGGTTACAATGGGACTTTCCACCAAAAAAATCTGTAAAAAATTTCATACTATTGAGCATTTGTTTTGTTTTGTGACGAGAAAGAGAGCGACCAAAAGGGAACTCGAACCCTCAATCTTCCGATCGTAAGTCGGCCGACTTATCCATTAGGCCATCCGGCCAAACATATGAAGCAGAAAGCTCTAAATGCCTTGCATTTGGAGGGAATCAAAAAAGAATTTTTGTAAATATGTATGTTATATTTTATGTAAAAAGGTGTCAAATTTATATAGGTATGATTATGACGAGATTAGAATGGGACTTAGCGCCGAACAAAAGTTTTAAAGTGCTGGGCATTCATTCTTGTTTTATGACCAAAAAGAAAGCAATCACGAACAGACTCGAATCCTCAATCTTCCGATTCGTAGCCGGACACCTTATCCATTAGGCCACGCGGCCAATCCCATGAAGCAAAAACATCTTTAACTCCTTCCATTTGGAGGAAATCAAAACAAATTTTTGCGGATACGTATGTCTTTATTTACGAAAACTGTGTCCAATTGTTTTTTATTAAGGTATAATTATATGATGAAGCTTAACTGAGACAGGAAATTCGTCAAGAAAAAAAAAACAAACGTTTGTGGCTTTCCCAAACATCAATAGAAAACTCTAAAGAGGTTAAAATGGGACTCAGCGCCGAAAAAGTCTGAAAAATGTTTAAAGTGCTGGGCATTCATTTTGCTTCATGACGCAAAAAAAGCGACCACGAAGGGACTCGAACCCTCAATCTTCCGACCCGAAGTCGGACGCCTTATCCATTAGGCCACGCGGCCAATCATGTGAAGGAAGGGGGCCTTTAATGCTTTGCATTGGGAGAAAATAACTCATGAATTTTTGTAGATATGTATGTCTTAGTTTATGGAAACCGTGTCAATTATTTTTATAAAGCTATGATTATGATTATGCTCAACGTCAGAAATCTCGTCAAGTAAAAAAAAAATTACAAACGTTTTTAACTTTTTCAAACAACTATAGAATACTCTAAAGAGGTTTGAATGGGACTGTCAACCCAAAAAATCTGTTAAAATTTTAGACTTCCGAGCATTTATTTTGTTTTGTGACGAAAAAGGAAGCGACCACGAATGGACTCGAACCCTCAATCTTCCGATCCGAAGTCGGACGCCTTATCCATTAGGCCACGCGGCCAATCACGTGAAGGAGAAAGCTTTAATGCCTTGCATTTTGAGGAAATCAAAAAAGAATTCTTTTAAATATGTATGTCTTCACTTATGGAAACCGTGTCACGAGTTTTTAAGGGCGTGATTGTGAAGAAGCCCAACGTCAGGAAATTCGTCAAATGAAAATTACAAACGTTTTGGCTTTTCGAACCGTAAAATACTCTATAGAGGTTAGAATGGAACTTTCCGCCTAAAAAATCTGTGAAAATTTTTGACTGCTGAGCATTTATTGAGTTTTGCGACAAAAAATAAGAGCGACCTCGAAGGGACTCGAACCCTAAATCTTCCGATCGGAAGTCGAAGGCCTTATCCAATAGGCCACACGGCCAGTCACATGAAGGAAAATGCTTTTTAATGCCTGGCATTAAGAGGCAATAAAAAAAAAAAGAATTGTTGTAAATATGTATGTCTTAATTTATGAAAACCGTGTCGTACTTTTATAAAGGGATGATTATGATGATGCTCACCATCAGAAAACTCGTCAAATACAAATATAACAAACGATGTTGTCTTTTCCAAACTACCCTAGAATAGGTTTAAAGGGTAATTTCCACCAAAAAATCTGTGTAAAATTCAGACTGCTGAGCATTGATTTTTGTGTAGTGAAAAGAAGTATGGGCAGTGATACAGTATTATATTGTCACTAACTTGAGGCTTAGTGCTACAGCAAAGAGGAAGAAGAACGTGCTAGCTGTCTCCTTCTATCAACAGTGAACCACTTACGTACAGTATTGCTGCACATGCCTGTACACTTTTTTTAGTTTAACCTCATAAGGACGCCTTGTAAACAAACGGAAACTTTTGATTGGTTTATGTTAAATTCAACCCGATAGATTTCTTTTAAAAGTCATTTACATAAGAGTTATGATACCAAAAGACAAATTGAAATAATGAATTTTCAAATGTCGAAAACACGAGGTGGTTAAGGTGGCTGAACACAGTTTTTGATACCTCTGTCTCATTTACCTTTGCTTCTAAAACCCTTGATCCTTTGGTCGCCAAAAATGGCAGCAAGCAAGTTAACAACACAAACTTCAACTTTTTGATAATTAAACTGTCGTATGTGCCGTTGCCATGGCAACATGATTAATTATAAATAGGCGTTTAAAATCGGTTTTGTTTATTTGCAGAAAATCTAGTCATTAGATTTTCTTTATAATTTGCATGCAACAAGCTTGTAACGATACTCACATGTTAGCGCTATTTTAATAATAATTTAACAAACAGATCTTTAATTATCCTTCGTTGAAGGTTCACTGGCATATCTTGAATTTCCTTTGTTAAATTTTAATTTTTTTGAATCCTCCAGTTACTTATTTCCTAAAGTATTTTCGCTCTAAATTTCGTGAAATTCTAATGAGTGGTTCTCGAGAAATAGGCGTATCTCCGAAAGTCAATTTTTCACTCAATCGCAATTTTTTCGACTTACTACGCATGCGCTGCATTTAACTGGGTTCCTTCGGGAACAAAGAAAAGCTGAAAATTGCTGGGTTCTTTGCATCGTTACCTTTTCTAACGTATCTTTGTAATGAAAGACTAAAGCCATCAATACACTGCTTTCAATTATAGAGAAAAATAACACAGATAGTGCGAGTGTTGAGTAAATAAAATGATCGCTCTATTGACGGCTTGTTTGTTTTTTGAAATCCTTGTGCACGTGCTGAATTGCATCAGCAAAAGCGCGCGCGAAAACTGTGTTCGGCCACCTTAAGTGCATTCGCTCAATTAGCTAGCACACAAGCAAATTTATTGAAACGGAAGACAGTGTTTGCACCAGCTAAAAATCAGTTTTTTCGGAATTGCTTTGCCTTTTTAAACAAACAGAGGATAATCGCCAAAAATTAATGCAGGCATTTAGTTTGTTTAAAGACGAAAAGAAAGCGACCACGAAGGATTTCGAACCCTCAATCTTCCGATCCGAGGTCGGACGCATTATCCATTAGGCCACGCGCTCAGTCATATTAACTTTCTTGAACAAAAATTAGTAAAGGAAATGAAAATCGAGCGAACACGACGACTGACTTACCAAGAATGATCTAAAAACCCCGCCCAAAGCCTCCATCTACCTAGGACATCCCATAACAACGCGTGAACCTCTCAATTGTACCCATCAGAATAATGATTTTCGAGTAATTTATTCAAAGGTCAGAAATTACATTGTGGACCACTATTACCCACAATACCTCTCGGTGTTTCTGCGCACGCCTGTTCGCTTTGGAGAGCAACCTTATTGCGATGCTTTGAAGATCAACAACATAAATTTTTGACTAGTTTATATTTAATTTAGCTATGTAAAGTTATCTTTCAAAATTCATTTACATAACAGTTATGACACCAACTTAGGGAAGTCGAATACTGTAACGATTATTGTCCTCCTTCCATTAAGCTCCTAGGAGTATTTTATGTTCGTCAAGAAAGTGAGCCTTGATAGACAACACTACCTAAAAATTCTTAGAACCAGTGTTGCATTGCTGCTGTTCATTTGTGTGTGTTTAGACCATAGAGGTTGTTAAGTTTCGTATTGAATCTTCCGTAAAAAAACTTGCAATGATGAAGGGTTTTACTCACGTGGCTGGCACTTGCAAGTAATGTATCAAACACGAGAGACAGTGTTTCATCGGGATATCCAAACACCGAGAAGAGAGTTGAAAATACGACGTACAGCGGAGTATTTTTGACGAAATTCGAGGTGTTTAAATAGCCGATGAAACACTGTCTCGAGTGTTTGATATATCTTCTCAATCGAAAGAAAAACTAAGGAGTAAACGGAGAAGTGAAATCATCAAAATCTGTGCTAATTAAGACCGGGTATCCAAACCTCCTTCACGCTTATGATTTTCTTTGTTTTATCTTGATGAATTATTAATGAGTTTTGAGAAATTTATTTAAAGAAAAGAAAGTGTTAACGCGAGTAAGTTTAACCGTAAATCTAGCTTTGGAGAACACGGCAGTTTTATAGAATCCGCAACGTTAGAAAATTGGTTAAGTACAAAATCACAACGACCCTTGGAATTGTTTGGCTTTTCTAAACAAACATAATATACTCTCAAAAAGTTATATTATAAGTATTACCGCCAAAAATTATGAAAATATCGAATTGCAGGGCATTTAGTTTGTTTTATGGCGAAAAAGAAAGCGACCACGAAGGGACTTGAATTCTCAATCTTCAGATCCGAAGTCGAACGCCTTATCCATTAGGCCAAGCGGCCAGTCACATGAAGGCAAACATCTTTAATGCCTTGCATTTTGGGAAAAAGGAAAACAATTTTCTTGTAGATATTTATGTCTGAATTTATGAAATAGATATAGATATCACTTTAAATCTGCGTTGCAGCCGGGCATTTAGTGTATTAGAGATCAAAGGTCGAGTTTCATGATGAGTTTTTGTCGAAAACATGTGGTGGTAGAACTTTTTCATTCACGTAGTTTTGGAACCGTTCCATGACGTCATATGTACGGAGACGCTCTGTAGTTTCTGACTGCGTGTGAGTCAGTCGTAAAGTTGTCAAGACGATGGCAATTACCCAAAATGCTCAACCTCAGAAAATTCGTCAGGTACAAAATCAAAATGTCATTGTTGCGGAATTGCTTGGCTTTCGATTCCAAACAAACAGAGGACAAGCTCAAAAGGTTAATTTAAGAGAAGTTCCCCCCAAAAATTAGTGAAAATAACTGACTCCAAGGCATTTTACTATGTTTTAATGACGAAAACAAAGTGACCAGGAAGGGACCCGAACCCTTAGTCTCCCAATCCGAAGTCGGACGCCTTATCGATTAAGCCACGCGGCCAATCACATGAAGGAAAAACCATTTTTGTAGAAATGTATGTCTTAATTTACGAAAACCGTGTCAACTATTTTATAAAGGTATAATTATGATGAAGCTGAACTTCAGGAAATTCGTCAAGAAAAAAAATAACAAAAAATTTGGCTATTACAAAGAACCATAGAAGAATCTGTCTCTTAAGAGGTTACAATGGGACTCAACGCCAAAAAATCTAAAAATTTCAAAATGCTGAGCATTTTGTTTTGATTTTATGACGAAAAAAAAAAGCGACCACGAAGGGACTCGAACCCTCAATCTTCCGATCCGAAGTCGGACGCCTTATCCATTAGGCCACGCGGCCAATCACATGAAGGAGGAAATCAAAAAAGAATTCTTGTAGACATGTAAGTATTAATTTATGAAAACCGCGTCAATTTTTTTTTATAAAGTTATGATGTTGATTATGCTCAACGTCAGGAAATTTGTCAAATAAAAAAATATAAGAAAAACGTTTTCAGCTTTTCCAAACAACCATAAAATACTCTAAAGAGGTTTAAATAGGACTGTCAACAAAAAAATCTGTGAAAATTTCCGAGTGCTGAGCATTAATTTTTGATTATTCACGAAAAAGAAATCGACCACGAAGGGACTCGAACCCTCAATCTTCCGATCCGAAGTCGGACGCCTTATCCATTAGGCCACGCGGCCAACCACATGAAGGAAAGAGGTCTTTAATTTTTGCATTGGGAGGAAATCAAACATGAATTTTTGTAGATATGTATGTCTAGTTTATGGAAACCGTGTCAAGTTTTTTTTATAAAGCTATGATTATGATTATGCTTAACGTCAGGAATCTCTTCAAGTAAAAGAAATTACAAACGTTTTTAGCTCAGTTTTCCAAACAACCGTAGAATATCTAAAGAGGTTTGAATGGGCTTGTCAACCAAAGAAATCTCTGAAAATTTTAGAGTTCGGAGCATTTACTTTTGTTTTATGACGAAAAAAGAAAGCGACCACGAAGGGACTCGAAACCTCAATCTTCCGATCCGAAGTCGGACGCCTTATCCATTAGGCCACGCGGCCAGTCATAGGAAAACACATCTTTAAAGTGCCTATGAAATGAAAAATTGAGGTATTGAAAAATAGGCGTATTTGAAAGGCCTTTAAAAGTGAAGAAGAATGTTGTTTTCCTTTTTGTCATATCTCATATCGTTCCAGAGATATTCAAGATTTTTGTATTATGCAAATTAGGTACTGATGACGTCATAAGGTGTGACAGTATGGAAGTCAAAACACAAAATAGAGAATATCTCTGCAAGTAATACTGCAATGAAATTGAAACTTCGTGAGCATGTTATAGCCTAAGAAATGCACCAGATGGTGTATATTTTGATGTTGCTATGGCAACACATCCAGTTCCAGATTGCTATTATGCAGGAATGGTTACCCCTGTATTTGATCTTGAGCAAACACTGTCCATTAGGAGAGCTAGTGCAATATGGGCATTGCATATGCTTAAGGGATGAATCATTTCACCCTATACAGTCAAACAGGCAACATTTGATTTACAGCAGAAAGAGACTTTAGAAAACTCTTAAGAGATTAGAATGGGACTCAGCGCCGAAAAAATCTTTAAAAATTTTAAAGTGCGGGGCATTCATTTTGCTTTATGACGAAACAAAAGCGACCACGAAGGGACTCGAACCCTCAATCTTCCGATTCGAAGTCGGACGCCTTATCCATTAGGCCACGCGGCCAATCACATGAAAGAGGGAGATCAAAGAAAAGAATTCTTGTAGATATGTAAGTATTAATTTATGAAAACCGTGCCATTTTTTTTTAAAGTTATGATTTTGATTATGCTAAACGTCAGGAAATTCATCAAGTAAAAAATAAAAAATGTTTTCAGCTTTTCCAAACAACCATAAAATATTATAACATAGCGCGCGCGCTAGTTCTATCTAATTCCTATTGAGCAATCATAAACAAAATCTTTATGTACGCACGGCCGTGCTCAATACAATGACGTGTGCGGCTGACGTGAGCAGTTTCATTTCATGGCGGTCAACTGCAAAATTTTCGTCGAGTTTTAGGTGTGAGTTCCTAAGTTAAAGTTTCGTCAATGAGAAGATTATTCTGAACGATCCAAACCCTACTTCGAGCTTTCAACTTTTACCTGGCAAAGATGTTTACTTCAACGTGAAGCTACGTGAGTATTTTGACTTTTTTTGTTTACATTTTCATTGAGTATTTTTACTTTGTTTACCTACTTTTTCATTATAAGCTTAATTAGTTCGAAGAAGCGAATTTTTCACGGAGAATTTTAGGGACCAGGTTAAGCGTTTTCGTTCAACTGTTGCTCAACTGATTGTGGCTTGTTAGGATAACAAAGGCCTTTGTTTTTCTTGGCCTTGCATCGTAAGAACTAATCAGTTGTAGTCAACGCCAGTTAGAAATAAAACATGTTTTAGCGCCCAAGTTGCTGTCGCCATGATATAAAAAAATTGCATATATCGAGTTATCGATTCACTTGGGAAGTTTGGAGAGCACTCAAGAAGCTATCGCCTCGAGCAACTCTTACGCTTCTTTCGTGGTCTCCAAACTTCCCGCGTGCATCCATAACTCGATATACGCACGCTAAGCATGAACCAATTCTTTACTCTAAAGAGGTTAGAATGGGACTTTCAACCAAAACAATCTGAAAATTTCAGAGTGCTGAGCATTTATTTTGATATATCACGAAAAAGAAAGCGACCACGAAGGGACTCGAATCCTCAATCTTCCGTCCGAAGTCGGACGCCTTATCCATTAGGCCACGCGGCCAATCAAATGAAGGAAGGGAGCCTTAAATGTTTTGCATTGGGAGAAAATCACTCACGAATTTTTGTAGATATGTATGTCTTAGTTTATGGAAACCGTGTCAATGTTTTTTATAAATGATTATGATTATGCTCAACGTCAGAAATCTCGTCAAGTAAAAAAAAATTACAAACGTTTTCAACTCAGTTTCCAAACAACCATAGAATAGCCTAAAGAAGCTTGAATGGGTTTGTCAACCAAAAAAAATCTGTGAAAATTTCATAGGTCTGAGCATTTCTTTTTGTTTTATGACGAAAAAGAAAGCGACCACGAAGGGACTCGAACCCTCAATCTTCCGATCCGAAGTCGGACGCCTTATCCATTAGGCCACGCGGCCAATCACATGAAGCAAAAGCTCTTTAATGCTTTGCATTTGGAGGAAACCAAAAAAGAATTCTTGTAGATATGTATGTCTTCATTTATGAAAACCGTCTCTTTAATGGTCTTTAATGGCTTGTTTTGGGAGGAGATAAAAAAAAAATTGTTGTTAGTGTGTCTTAATTGATAAAAACCGTGTGAAAATTTTTGCAAAGGTATGGTTATGATGCTCAATATGAGGAATGCCGTGAAGTAAAAAAAATAGAAACGTTATTGGATTTTGCATCAACCGTAGATTACTCTGAAGAGGTTAGAATGGGACTTTCAACCAAAACAATCTGAAAATTTCAGAGTGCTGAGCATTTATTTTTGATATATCACGAAGAAGAAAGCGACCACGAAGGGACTCGAACCCTCAATCTTCCGATCCGAAGTCGGACGCCTTATCCATTATGCCGCGCGACCAATTACAGGGAGGATAAAGCCCTTTAATGGCTTGCATTGGGAGGAAATCAAAAAAGAATTGTTTAAAGTATGTCTTAATTGAAAAAAAACCGTGTCAAAATTTTTACACAGGTATGATTATTATGCTCAACATAAGGAATTTCGTTAAGTAAAAAAGGAAACGTTTTTGGATTTTGCAAACAACCGTAGATTACTCTGAAGAGGTTAGAATGGGACTTTGCGCCTAAAATATCTCTGAAAATTTTTGCCTGCTGAGCAGTTATTGTGTTTTGTGACGAAAAAAAAAGCGACCACGAAGGGACTCGAACCCTCAATCTTCCGATCCGAAGTCGGACGCCTTGTCCATTAGGCCACGCGGCCAATTACATGAAGGAAAAAGCTCTTTAATGCCTTGCATTGGGAGGAAATCAAAAAAGAATTGTTGTAAGTATGTCTTAGTTTATAAAAATCGTGTCAAAATGTTTATAAAGGTATAATTATGATGATGCTAAACATCAGGAATTTCGTCAAGTAAAAAAAATAAGAAACATTTTTGGATATTGCAAAGAACCGTAGATTACTAGAAAGAGGTTAGAATGGGACTTTCCGCCTAAAAAATATGTGAAAAATTTTGACTGCTGAGCAGTTATTGTGTTTTGTGACGAAAAAGAAAGCGTCCACGAAGGGACTCGAACCCTCAATCTTCCGCTCCGAAGTCGGACGCCTTATCCATTAGGCCACGCGGCCAATTACATGAAAGATAAAGCTCTTTAATGCTTTGCATTAGGGGAGATCAAAAAAGAATTGCTGTAATCACGTCTTAATGTATGTAACCGGTGTCAAAATTTTTGTAAAGGTATGATTATACGAATGCTCAACATCAGAAACTTCGTCAAGTAATGAAAAAGGTATGATGACGATGAAGCTAAACGTCAGGAAATTCGCCAAGTAAAAATTGAGAATCGTTTTTGGCTTTTCCAAAGAACCATAGAAAACTCCAAAGAGTTTAGAATGAGACTTTGCATTGAAAAAAATCTGTGAAAATTTCAAAATGCTGAGCAGTTAATTTGGTTTTATGACGAAAAAGAAAGCGAGCACGAAGGGTCGACTCGAACCCTCAATCTTCCGACTCGAACTCGGATGCCTTATCGATTGGGCCACGCGGCTAATAGCATAAAGGAAAAAGCTCTTTAATGCCTAACATTTAGAGGAAATCAGAAAAGAATTTTTGTAAATATTTATGTCTATATATTTATGAAAACTGTGTCATTTTTTTATAAAGATATGATTATAATGAAGTTCAACGTCAGGAAATTCATCAAGTAAAAAAATAACAAATGTATTTGGCTTTTCGAAATAACCATAGAAAACTTTAACTTTTTAATAAAGAAGTCAGAATGGGACTTTGATCCAAAAAAATCTCTGTATAATTTTAGAGTACCAAGCATGTTTTTTTTGCCTTATCCATTAGGCCACGCGGCCAATCACATGACGAATAAAGCTCTTTAGTGCCCTACATTTGGGGGAAATTAAAACAATTTTCTTACAAATATGTTTGATTTCATAAAAACAGTGTCAATTTGGGAACAAACGTTTTCTCCTTCCTGTTAGCATTAGGCAGGCCTTTGCTGCGCTTGAAAGCCCAGCTTCTGTCAAGGAGGCTTGGGGCAGACAGGCTGGGTCTATTGCTTCCAGCTGATTGAAGCGGGGTCCCCAGGGTCTACCCCCGGAGGGTGGGGTGTATCGAAGAGGGATGCATTTTTGCCATTTAAATTGGTCTTTTTCTTTACAGGACCAGCTTTGCCACCCATGCTCTTCAGCCTCAGGGCTTATCTTTGCAAACCAGCTTTTGATTCATTGATCTTTAATTTACCTATGTAAAGTTGTCTTTCAAAATTTATGTACATAATAGTTATGACATCAATTGAGACAAATTGAATTTCTACACATAGTGATTGAGCTCCGGCCCTTCCAAAAAGACGGAAACAGTCTTTTTAAAAACCTCTTGAAAGCGTTCTATGTTCGTTTAGAAATGCGAGCCCCGAGAACATGATAGACATCAGTGTAAGCCAAAGTCTAGTTGTGACAAAATTTTTTGAACCAGCGCTGACTGCTGAGCATTCAGAGTATTTTAGACCAGCATGGCTCTGTATGGAATTTTTTAAATGTCAAAAAATTCGGCTATGTTATGGTTTCTGACTTCAATCGAGTCTAGCCATAGTTTCTAGAGGGAAATGGCTAGGACTATGTTTGAAGACCCTTGACCCTGCACATCTTTTGTTTTATGTTCATTGACTATGCATGAATTACATAATCACAATGTTTCTATTGGTCAGTTGTATGAGCATAATTAATCGTCTTTCGTTGTTTGGCAGGTATATTTCAGGGTCATCACGCAAATTAGTATAAATTTACTGTAGTCTATTGTGAATCCGTGAATTTGATTGGCTATATTACCGTTGACTATCTGCTGATAGTCAACAGTTACGCATCAGTGCACATCACGCATCACGTTTGAACCTGATGTAACATAATAAAACAGTTCTTTTCTACGCGTTACTTCACATTTTTTTTTCTTTTTATGCAATAAGACTACGGTAAATTTATACTGAAACAATTAGACTACACGCCCTCGTTTTCTACGAGCGATAGTCAACTCGGCTGCGCCTCGTTGACTATCTGCTCGTAGAAAACTCGGGCTCGTAGTCTAATTTGTTAAAAAAACATACAACAAAGAACTTTGCAAAGTTTCCTAGCTATTTCCTTCAGTCAACTACGGCCCAGCCATAAATTTGTCGCGAACTTAGCGATTTTCATAGTTGCGTAGTTCCGGTGGCCCGAAGGGCCGTCAAGCGGAAAGGATTTTCTCATTGTTAACATAGCTAGCGGTATTGCTCGTGGGCGCGCAAGCACAAGGAGGGCGACGAAGGTGGAGTCGCATAAGATGACGACCATACCCCAGCTAATAGGTTGACAGCAACATGCTGCCTTGTTTTATAGTGTATATTTGATATTAGTAGAATTCTACTAGTATACTAATGCGAATGCTGCAACCTGATTGGCTGAGCTACTCGTATACTATCAGCCATTAGAGTACAGTTGGCTGCCAGTCGTCCATGAAATGCGACGTTTTTATAGTTTTTCCGAAGTTTTGGAAGGAGTTTTAGATGTAAACGGATAATTAAATTCCTGAGAAAACTAAGAGAAGCACATTTACGGTTTCTTGACTTTAAAAGGTTAAATATTGAAAAAGCGGGTACGCGCGTAAACACCTGCAAATTTGCCAAGGACAGTTCGATACGTACAACTTTGTTTAAGGGTAAAGTTTAATAATGCGTGGGAAAATCATTGGAAAACGTTGTTTTTGTTAATTTCAGTTAGAATTCTACTAAAACAATTGGATTATTCGCTCTCGATTTCTGTGAGGCGATAGTTGATTCGGTCTTCCGCCTCATCAACTATCACCTCATAGAAATCTCGAGATCTTAATCTAATTGTTAATATACCGATAGCCTCACCGCAAAGTTACAAAACTCAAATAAAATTTCTTGCTTATTCTGGGTTAGCCTAATCTGGCTTAAAACAACCCGACCGAGGTTCTCCGCTTTTAGGTTTGGCTTAATCTATATATTATGTTCAACTGCAAGAAATCCATCACGAACAAAATCAAAACGGTTTTACGGGATCGCTTGACTTTTCCAAACAAACTTAGGATAGCCTCAGGAGGTTAAATTACAGGAATTTTCGCCAAAAATTCGTGAAAATATCCGATGGTAGGGCGTTTAGTTTGTTGAATGACGGAAAAGAAGCCGACCACGAAGGGACTCGAACCCTCAATCTTCCGATCCGAAATCGGACGCCTCATCCATTAGGCCATACGGTCAGTCACATAAAGGCATAGAATTGTTTGCTTTGCATTCGGGGAAAAATTATAACAATTCTCTTTTAAATATTTTTGTTTGGTGACAGACACTAAACAATGTAACACGATACTAAGGTTTTTGGCAAGTGAGAAAAAATAGTAATGGTGGTAAAGTAACATTTCATTTTAACGATACCGTTCTCGACATTTCCGCAGCAATCACTCAATTCAAAAGCACGTGAACTTTTCCGACGAAGGTTGACCCACAAACTCATAAAAGTTTACAGGTTCGAAACAATTCCGAAGGAATTACATGCAGTGATGCAACAGTATATCCTAATTTACATCTGCTTACCTTATGCTTACATATATTACAACAACAAGGGAGGAGAACGTGCAGTCTCCTTTCATCAACAACAAACCAACACTTTTTTGTTCGTTAAGAAAAGCGAGGCCGGATAGCAAGATATACATCACTCAGTTGAACATTTCATTTCATGGCTGCTGTTCATTTAGTGCATATAGACCATACAGTAGGTTGAGTTTAAAAAAAAAATTCACACATACAATATTTCTTCGATGATAAAATAATTTGTCAAGAATAGGGGAATCTTATAGAATCAGCAACGTCAGGAAAATTAATTGGTCAAGTACAAAACCAAAATAACTTTTGGAATGGTTTGGCTTTTCTAAACAAACATTACAAAACATTACAATGAGAATTTCTGCCTATGGTTGTTGGGCAGTTAAGTTTGTTTACGATGAAAACAAAAAAACGCGACCACGAAGGGACTCGAACCCTCAATCTTCCGATCCGAAGTCGGACGCCTTATCCATTAGGCCACGCGGCCAGCCGCAACAAGTCACTTTTGATTAATCAACTTAAATCTTTGCATTCGGAGGAAAACTTAAGACAACCGTCTTGTAAATATTCATCTTTGCTGACAGGCATTGGAAAAATGTAGCACAGGATGCTTTCTTGGTAAGTGAGAGAAATAGTGCTAAGATAACAATTTAAAAAACAATGTTAGAAACACCCAATACTCGTTATCTCGGTCTGGATTACTTTTGACGCAAAAAAATTCCTGAGCAGATAAACTAAGGGCCATTATTAAGAATACATATCTGAAATATACTGCTCTGCCAAGTTAGTAAGACAACATGATTGTATCACTTACTGTCATTTTTAAATTAGGCAGAACATCCTCAGTGTACCTCGAGTCTTTCAAGCTTACTCTGGAAATAAAAAAGTAAAACATATCTCAACATTAAAATATTTCAAAGAGCATACTTTGTAACTTTAATTGATCGATACCTCGTCCTTCGTTCCGGGCACCGAGGTTCTGGCCTCTAAAGTGAATGCTATCTTGACATCCTATCTCGAGAAAAGCCCAAAATTCGACTTCAGAGGCTGCCATTTTAAAATTGTACTTGGTAGCCAGGTCGTGTTCATGGAACATCAGTCCGTCCTACTCGAAATTGGCAGAAACACCTGTAATTGACTTTGCATCCTTCCCAAGGCCAGAAAAGTGCGGGTTTTTTTTTCAAGCGATTATCCACTTCGTTATCTTCATTACGATCATTTATTTTCGGAATTCAGAGCTTGTTTGGCTCAAAAAGCACAGCTCAAGAGCAGCCATAACCCAAAGTAGTTGAAAGGCTTGTCGGAAGCCACAGCTGCATGTGAGTACTGTTCAAAATGGTGACAACGATTTCGAATTTTGGGCTTTTTCGGAGGCTAATTTCATAAGAAAACTTGCACTTTAGAGGCTGAATCTTTGGTGAATGGCTTAACTTAGTGCGAGCTTTTCATTAGCGTTGACCAAAAATATACGTGTTTTGGAATGACCTCCTTTGACTATTGTACCCTTCATCTTTTCTTGGTCAAACCCACTAAATGTAACATTCTGTCAAACCTTAATCGCACATTTCTTTTTCTGTGTTTATTGATAAGCACATCACTGTTTTCTTTCCAGTCAGGTTGTTGAAGGACTTCTCCAAGAAAGAAATCATCTAGCTCAATGTCAACTGTTGGTTTAGGACCTTTGAAATAGATGAACATGTACTTGAATCCGGACCTCGCCACTGGCATTTCAAATGCTGTGTGCCAAAGAACCCAGCCAAAGTCTAGAACGCAAAAAACGCAAATGAAAGAGTCATGAGAAGACTTGGATGTGGATGCTGAGATGAAAGTCAAATATAAGCTAAACTTTCAGTGATTTTTGTGATATTAGTTTAAAATTGGGTCCATTTCCCAGCTATCAATGTAGTTGGAAGATCTCAGTTAGAAACGCATTATTTTTCATCTGACAGGGAAAACACGGAATTTAATGTGAACAGGGAACATCACCAATATTGTTTCTCTTACTTGTTTTGTTATATTGGTATCTTAAGAACATTTCTCGATCTTTTTCGGTTTAAATAACATCTATTTTTTATTTAGAACTGCGCCGAAGACATCAAAATACAAGGGGTGGCGAATGGTAACTCGAAAAAAGTGGGTCTCGGAAAATTTTCGCAGGATCTCAAGTTCTTGAAAGCGTTTTTGATAAGTCTCGAAGTCTCGTTTTTACATGGTTTGCTTTTACCTTTTTCGAATCTCGAAACTTTTTACCAAGGAGTCTCGGGCTCGGATTTGTAACTAGGATCTTGGCGTCTCGGCGCGTCTCGGATTTTACCATTCGCTACCATAACAGCGAATGTCCCATTAAGTGTGGTTGTCACTGTTTGTTCTATGTCATGTTATTATGTGGCTCTGTCTCACAAAGACTGGGAACTACTAAATAAACAAATTTCATCATCATCATCATCATCATTAATCCTTATGGCCCCCTGTGAGGTATAGGGTCGTTTTTGATTGGCTGAAATTGATATTGAAAGCGGTCTAGATTTTCCCAGCTAGGGCATCTAGCCCTATAATGTTTTTAAGTGAAAAAGTTGCAAACTTAAATTCAAAATAATTCAGGTTACTTCCCCGCAATTTGTTAGGTTTCCCTAACAATTCGCTGGTACCTATTTACACACCTGGGTTGAGAGCGACAATGTGAGAGTTAAGTGTCTTGCCAAAGAACTTCGCAACACAGTGTCCCCGGCCAGGGCTCGAACCCGGACCGCTCGCTCCGGAGACGAGCGCACTAACCATGAGGGCACCACGCCCAACGGTTAATAAGAGCCAAGTATAAAATAGTTATGCAAGGCTCTCTGGTGGTATGGCATGGAATATCGCCTTAAGGCTCGTACGTATACCAAGAAAATACAAGTGACTCGAGGAGCATTCCATAGTTGACCACTCGAAAACGTTGCATTAATAGTATATATTTTCAATTATTAACGATTTAAGTCGGTAATATGAACGACCTTTCGACAATGCTCACTTTCATTTTGCCATAAATAATATCTTATTTGTGACAATTTAGTTGAAGATCTAAAACAAAGCTGCCATATTTTTTATTCAAATCTTACAGCTACCTTGAGAATATTTTGTCCTGCGAGCAAGCCTCTTCTTTTTCTGCTGTTTTTCTCCTCTTTTCTTGAATCGTATCCAAAGCTCAAGACTATGAACATCTCCTGTTCGTTTGCGATCGATAAGCTTTGTCCATCCCATAAACTTGTACACGCGACCTGACAAAACTCGGTTTCCTGTGTCAAAAGCAAGTTGATCGCTCAACGGTTAAATGATGAAGAATCTTGGAATTGGTTTGATTGATTGGGTACATGCAAATTTGGAAGTTAGCAGTCTTCATTATCTAATTAATTTCGTTGACGCCAGCTCAGATAAGATAGGAAAAAGGAAAAAAAAAACCAAAACAGTTAGCCTTCCATATAGGCCTTCTTCCTAGGGTAATTATGCTCAAATATTTCGCGGGTTCTGGGATATCATTACGGTTTAGAATATCCTATTTCCTCCCTGAGATGCACGAGCAGGGAATTATGGCAGTGGTATGCAGTGTCTCGAAGGTATCGTGCACGTGATAAATGCAACTGTCATGACTCCCTGCAAGCAAATCGGCTCATTAGCCAGTCCTATGGCGCAAACTTTTCTCAAGTGAACAGTCCATCTTCCATGAAAGCATTTACCCATCGCGTATGGTAACATTATCTGCCGAACTGGTTGCCCTATCTAAAAATAGCTTGACTGAGCGTATTCGATTCACTTGCGTGTCCAGCAGCCATATAAATTTACTGGAACAAAAGAAAGTGTTCAAATAAGAAAAGAGTTGAACTCCCACAGGATTGGTTTGATACACCAACATGGCCGTCGTTGTTTTAAAATACCAATATGGCTGCCATGACGTCATGCGCATGCGCTCCAGGCAAGGTAACTCTCTTACTCGTTATTCTCTCTTTGACTACAAGAATGTGAACTATCGTTTGAATAGGACCCTGGCTCAAATCCGCCTCCCTACCGTTATCTGGATTTGTTCTCGCCTGTCCCGAGTTCAACTCCTTGACCGCGTTTTGTAAATAGCCAACTGGCCAGACAGCTCCAAACAGCTGGGAATAAATTTATTTACCGTGTCCCCAATTAGCACAACAGTGCTAAGTACATTGAACACGTAAATAAAACTTTTAGTACCGCAAAAATATTGTATGCACCTCATCCCACGTTTTCTGACTGGTCTTTGCAGTATTTCTTATACTCAAATAAGGTTATTTATGTTTTTGTTATTCATTTTTAATCGATGTCACAAGGCATTATCATTTAAACATAAGATACACTGATACATTTGTCTCCTCTTTTGTTATATTCCTTACTTATAGAACAATCAATAATTGCCGCACAAGAACTTTACCTATGTACTGCCCGGGACCTGCCCATTCAGAGAGACGCGCCAAGCAAATGCCACTGTGTTGACCCTCTTTTGCTTGATGACGGGTATACCGGGCGATAACTCCTCCCCGTGGATCATCGGTCTCCCCTTGACAGCTCCATCCCTTGACTGGATCATTCACGAGTGGCTGTTCAAAGCCAGGATTGGTTAGAATGTTGATGCCACTCGTGGGAGGTCTGTAAACTGAAATGCCATCTGTACGTCATAAATAAAGTACTTTTTTTTTTTTAACGGCGAACCGCGGGGAATTGGATATTGCCCGCCCAAAAGGCGCTGGCCAACTAAGAGTTGTAAAAACAATAGAAAATCACTCATAAGGTTACTCGCGGCCTATTGGGTGTCTCTGCGTAAGAGGTACCCGCTTAGTAGGGTTGGACTATAAATAGGTTGCTTTATACCGGTTTGGCAGTATAAGAAGCTGGTTTGTCCAGCCATGACTCTTGATTTCATGGGCGCATCTCGAGGCAAAATTTCGATTACCAAACCAATGAGGTATTGACCTTGCCAAAAATCCTCCGATATTAGGTCAGTGACTTACTATCGCAACATACAGTAACAGTCGCTGCGGCTTATGATTGGCTAATTGCAAATTTGAGTTACGGTAGAAGTTACATATTTTACAACTATACTACATATCCCGCGGTATAACACCAAAAACCCGTTCTTACTCAACTTGATATTTAACAACTATTTACCGAAGTGGAGGTGGCTAGCAGTGGATATAAATTACCGAGCTGCGAAACGGTGAGGTGAATATTCACCTCTAGTCGCCAACACTCATATACTTACACAGTGAGATAATATGCACCACACAAAAAAAAAAAAATTGGATGATTTTTTCGCTTTTCACGGATGCAAACCGGGCGCCATTTTTCCGGGTTGCTCGGAAGTAAATAGCAAAGGATATACGGAGTTTGACTAGCCAATCAGAGTGCGCCTTCAACGCTATCCAATGTTTTAGTATTTAATAACATCGGATATTCCCTAGTCAGTTGCAACGTCACGTGACATGCTTAGCCAGTCACACGCGAGAAAGACTGATCGGTAGATTTCAAACAAATATGTTCATGATATTACTTCAAATATTCTTAGAACTAAGATTGACGATAATGCAAACAGGAGGAATAATTCAGTCATTTATGTTCCCATTTCGGTGTACTTACACGAAAAGAAGACAATTTCTTACCTCCGTACTCAAGTTCATCAATTTCCTTGAAGAGAGGTTGTAACATAAGCGGGCTCACGCGGCCAGTTTTCACTAAAGGGTGTCTCGCAGCATTTCTCGGCATGGGCCCATTTTGAACGAGGGCGTTGTTCAATGCAACCATGATGTTGCTAGTGATATGGTCTCCATATGAAGAGCTGTACAGATCGTTAATGAAATTTCTCTTCTCTTGCTCTTCTGACTGAGATTCAAGATTGTCACCAGATGCACCTTAAAGAAAAAAGATAATGTTTTAATTATTGCTTTAATTCTAAATATTTGGATCGCAAGTTTAAAAGAAAATAACATTTCGCATAGGGTTAGCCCGAATGTATACTTGGCAATGTTCTTAGACTGTCCAGTCTAAATTAGTCATTTCGAAAAAGCTTCAGAATAAGCAAGATGTCTGCAAATATTTGCCGTTCTCCTGGGCGGAAAGAAGCCTGTTTTAGAATTATGTGCCTTACCCAAGACATTAAGCTGGCATGGTCACGAAGCGCAGAACATTGGCTTCGGGAAAAGTTTGAAAAGATATGCGGGATAGTATATTTTCAATGTGCATATTCAGGTTAAATGCAGCTGTTGACAGAGTTTTCAACGGAAATTCTTAGGAAACTATTTCTATTTTTATCTGACTTAAAGCAGTTTTCAATTGAGCTATTGTTGAGAGTAATCAGGTAATTACTTTTGTCTTGGTTTTACTATGGTTTGAGATTCGCTGAGTTGTGCAATTGGTATTTTAGCTGGTTTAGTTTTAGTTTTACGACACTTAATTGATACCCGCCCTATCAGGCCATTTACTCTGAAATGTTTTTACCATCCAAGCCGTACACGTCCATTGTGCTTGGGCCTCCTGTGCCATTGTAACATGCAGTTGAAGGTCCATATCGCATGTAGATCAGTGATGCATGAACGCTCCCAACACACGCCGAGTTGTTCGTTATTCCAAACACAGGAATACCACCCAAAAGAGCAGCATTTGCGCATCGATGCAGCAGTGAAGTCTCGTGACCTTTTTGATGCAGCAATGATATCTCCGGGAGAAAATTGGCACCATGATTTTGCCAACAACCTAGGTAATCATAAACTGTGGGAATAAAAATTAAGCTGTTAGATCCTGTCCTCGATTTCGCGCACAGAAACATTTTTGGCCGATCGCTCGAACCCTCGATTTTTCGAACTTCCCGATAATTCGAAGTCGTTTCTCTTCCCTGCATCAGGCACTATAATTCTAGAATTCTACCTCCCGATTTCTCAATTTAACTACCAACTTTTAATCAATATCATTTTTCCTAAAGCCCTGGCCAAACTGACTCGCAAGTAAACGCAGCTAGAAAATCTGTTTGCCCAGGTCTTGGGCGTATTTGCGTTGACTTGAGATGACTTGCCAGAGCGCTCACTTTGTTCGGGATTAATTTGCACGTAGGTCGACACCAATTTTTCACCGTTTGGTAGCCCAATCCAAGTCAGCGCAAGTTAAGTGACGCCCAATAGGCATTCGTTTTAGTAGCAACCTATTAGCCAATGAAATATAAGATATGTCTGCCTTAAAATGGTTTCCTTTTTGCGACTTGCGGAGACTTGCGAGGGAACATGCTTGTCAGTTTGGCCACCCGATGCAAGTCTTTTAGACTCAAAAGTCCAGATCTGTTTAATTTCAAACGTTACCACCTTGAATTTCTGAATTTACGGGTCAACTAGTGTCAAAAAAGTGTGTACCTTTCTGGGCTTGCAAAAATATGCAGAACTCCACCAGCACAAATATGAAAATAAGTTTCATCGAAATTTCATAATCTATCGTCTACTGCAGTTCCGTCTTCAAAACCAAGATCTGAAATAACAAAACATTGCGATTACGATGTAAATGTTGTATGTAAAACATAATGTGCCATATTTTAGGAATTGCTACTGGCGCACGAGTTGAATGTGAGTGTTTCACCTCTTTTTGTTGCCCTCCCAAATTTTGCCAACGCTTCTATGGCTTCTATTTAACAACTAGATTATGAACTCGAGAATTCTATCACGTGATAATTGACCAGGGCAAAGCCTGAGTCAGCAATCACGCATAGTAACCAAAAGCAGAAAATGTAATCGTTTTAGTAAACTTCAAGCCATTCAAAACTATATTTAATGCTCTTCACAGACACTTCAAAAATGCAAAGAAGCGGCGCCTTCATTTTTGTCAACAATCTACCAACCTATTCACTATACTCAACAGAATAATTATTGTTTATTAAATTTTCAGCTTCGGATACGTAATTCTTGGTTTCTGATTGGTACACTGTTTCTCGGTTGCCAGCCATTATATCTACGTTTGACCTTACTAAGATGGAAATTAATGCGCCAAATGTCGCTCGGCATAAATTTTTTTGGAGGACGAAGCCAAGCTTCGTTGACAAGAAAAGTAGATAACAGATTTGGTGAGGTGATATGCACAGAAAAAATACAAGAAATTATGGGCAATGCCAGCGACAACAAAAACGCTACAAAGCTAGGGACGCGATTTATTACTCAGGAGTACGTGTTCCTTACGTTTTCCTTAAAAGTTGAAAAATTTCAAACATGAACGTCGATATTTTGAGCATTCACGACGATTACGTAACAACAACTTGAGGTTACTGAATGTTTTCATATCCAACGCGCGCTCATGTTAAATGGATAGTGAGTAGGGTAGCCTATCAGAGAACGGCATTTGTGATGGAACACTGGTAAATGATACTATAAATCTACTGGTGTTCCCACTGGCACGAAAGCCACTCTCTGATTGGCTACGTTACTCGCCATCTATTTCGTTGCAGACATGGTGAGTAGTCTACACTCCTATTGCTGTAACTACCGGCTCCAATTGTTGTATTTTCTCTTGTTCTGGATGTAATTACTTATCATCGCATTTACATTTAAGGAGTTCACTATATTATTTATAAAATACGAGAGATATTGCGCGCGCTCTCACACGAAAGATCAGGCCTTTTTCCGCTCTGCGAGAGATACAGGAGATATCGCGCGCGCTCTCACGTTTAGATGGGAGTATGTAAACAGGGTTGTGAGATTTTAGATTGCACAGATATTTGAGAAATGTTTTATAGGAGCAATAAAGTTCTTTCGCTTTTTCGCGTTTACTCAGCCTCAGAGTGGAAATCTCGAAAGTTATGCAAGTCCTCGACGACGTCTTGGGTTTCTTAACTGTCTCGAATTCTTCCACCTCTTCTCGTGTTTAGGTGAGGCTATGTAAACACGGAAAAAGTGCTTTACTGCTTAAACCTTACTCAAAAACGTTCATGACGACACCGAGCAGGGTCAAATTAAAAACAGCGTCCTAAAGTATAAGCTTCTCCTAAGTACTTGATAGTAATTAGCATGCGACATTGATGTATTCTACCAGTCAGGCAGCTAAGAGAAGCGGAAATTATAAACAATGTTTATCTAAAGCGGCGCAGTGCCTTTGATAAGGAGAAGATAGGCAAATAAGTATATAGTTATTCTCAGATATTCATGGTGAAATATGAAATAAGTAAAATATGACTTACCGCATACCTCGGTGATCTACGATCAGTCCGCAGAAATACGTTGAGAAAACTCACCAGATAGTCACTCTAGGACCTGCTGCGGTGCCCTCACACCAGCTATCTTGTGTTAATTATGGTCATCGAAAATTTCATTCTTTCTTGCCCGACAGGATCTTAGCGAAACTTTACAAATCATTAAAGCCATATGAGACTGGCGAGCGAGATAAAGTTATTCAAGTGGACAAATAAGATCATCGATTAAGACTGAAATACTTACAAGGTTTGCTTAAAAAAACACAGGGGACTGCCATGTGTAGATTTTGGATATTCAATCGTCTTAGAAACTTTGGAATACTATGATTGGCACGTGGTTGATACAGAGTCTTTCCTTCGCAATGTTAATTTTTTTTGACAGGAATATTCGACAAAATGGAGATTCAAAATTTGCTTTTACGGTGACGCCAACTGGTGGTTGACTTGTGGCAGAGATTCAAAACATCATAGTGGGACAACCAGCAAAATCTTTAGGTGGCTGTTGATTGCTCATTCAACCATATTAAAAACGTTAACCAAAATATATGGAATATATATAACAGAAGGTACTTAAAAAAAGTGCTCACCCTATAATCGCAATTTCAAGCACGGAGGGAAACTATCACGATTTTAAAAACTTTTTTAATGTCTAAAGGCTGCCGCACACCAGCCGATTTTTTGTAGTAGAACTGCAGATTTTTTGTCGGGGTAAAATCGGGTTAAAATTTGTCGGGACATCGGCTTGCCGCACACTAGGCGATTTTTTGTCGCGACTAACCGCGTTTAGGCTTGGAGCCGAGTCGATCTCCGTCATGTTTGAAAAGAGGCTTTTTCGCGTGACTCTCATGACAATTCCTCATTGGTTGAGGTACGCGCGAGCCCCGACAAATTGTCTTGATCCACCGCACACTAGCCGACAAGGCCTGACAAGACGTTTTGAGATCTAGCATTGTCATATATCGCCCGACAAGTCCCGATTTTGTCGCAGACTTGTCTGAATTCTCCGCACACTAGCAGACAAGTGTAGTTTTTTTGTTAGCCGACAAAAAATCGGCTAGTGTGCGGCGGCCTTAAGTTGGAGTCCATTCTCTTTTTCTCGTGCGTAACTGGTCTTAGTACGTCACTTGACGCGGCCAAACCTGCGCTTGCTTATGCTCTGCAGAGAATTAAAACTGTTTACTTCTCGAAACATACTATATTTGTTGACAAATGCTAGAGCAGACTTTCAACCAAAGAAAGATTATAGTTTATTCAAACACCATTTGAGAAGGGGAGGGTAGTGAGATGATTTGGAAAATCGCGAAAAAAATGTAACATATTTGACAGGAGAGCAGACAAAAACATTGCTGGCAATAATCGACAGGTTCGAAAAACAGAAAATTTCGAAAAAACCGGGATCACTATACCAGTTAACAACAACAAATGATATGCCTCGTAAACCTCTGTGCCACCCTTGTGACAACAGTTAACTTACCCAGCAAGGGAGGACTGGTGGAGTATAGAACAAATGCTTCGGTCGAAATCAAGCTGTTGTTCGTCCTTTGTAGACGAAGATGATCATGACATCTAGTTGGCTGATGAGATGCTTCTGTGTGTGGCTGATAAGGCCAATCGGGGCAACGGGAAGCCTCTACACACAGCGTGCTGTTGGTACTGGTGGCTCTAGCCTTGCGTGCTGCACGTTTCTGCTCAGCTTGAAGGTACTTGTGTTACTCTGCTGCATGGGTTCCTTTGACGATGAGATCTAACCAGGAGGGTCTGTCCGAGGCGAGTGACTCCCAGGACTCAATGCTGATGTTAAAGTCTTTCAGGGAGGCCTTCAAGCTGTCCTTCGATCACTTTCTTTGCTCTCCGAGTGTGCGCTTTCCCTGACAGAGTTCTTCGTAGAGAAGTTGCTTTGGAATGCCACCGGCTGCCATGTGAGAAACATGGCCTTCCCATCTCAACTGGGCCTTGCGCATGTTGGTAATGATGCTGGGAAAGTTTGGCTGCTTTAGGACCTCCGTGTCGGATGTCTTACCCTGCCAGCGGATGTGGAGAGGTTTCGGAAGCATCTGAGAGGGTAGTGGTTAAGGTAAACAAACTCGAAGCTGCAAAAACAAGATACCAGAAGGCAACGCGGTTTATTTTTTTTTCTCTCCAGATTCTGTTGGCTAATCGCCAGCGCATTAGCGATGCGGATTTTACGGACCGCACTGAAATTTCCAACCTTTTAGGACAAAAACCAACCTTGTTACATATTGTTTCATTACTCAGTGTCACATATAAATTCAGCGATAGAAATTCTCCAAACAGAATCACCTTCAGCCCAAAATCTCAAAAGTACGTGTAAGCCTGATTTGAACGGCCGGGAGGTCCGTATTGGAAAAAACTGGCCCCTTGGGCCAGTACTCAGAACCACGTGCAAAGGCTTTCCTAATACGGACCTCCCGGTCAGCAAAAAAACCTATTTACTCTTTGGGCCCCTAGTTATTCAGATTCTCAGCTTGTGTGATATATACTAAAACCATTATTCGCCTCAGTGTCGTTGAAAGCGGTGGATATTTACTTCCACTTCGGTGAATAATTGTTAATTATCCGATGACTCATGCAATAAATGTTCACCTTGTAAACTGCAATGATGGCGAAAAGAAGGAAACTGTGAAACCGTATCACTCATTCCAAATAATTAGGAAAGATAAATGACAGTTCTTTTGGCACTACAGACAACCCGTGAGAACAGCATGGCACATCTGAGTTAGCTTTGCGGATATTTCACTTTTTCAGTAGAGGAAGAAGGAGTCGGGTTATCATTAACAAGATTCAGAAAACCTCTACGGCAACGCAGTAATCAAAAGAATCATAGCTTTCTCGTGTAGCGAGACTCTCTAAAACAACAGCAAAGTTTGTTTCCAGTGGACTATGTTATGTTTCTAACTTGACTGAAAAAAAAAATTTGCATAACGGAAGCAAAGACTAAAAAATCTTGCTTTACTGATATGGTATTTTGTCTGTCAAATGAAAAATGAAAGATTTGTGGAAAATTGCGTGACAACATGCTGTGCCTTTGAGGCGGTCAAAGCTGGATTTTGAGAAGATACGCAAATTGTATTTGGTGTCTTAAACAACGAATGAAAACTGAAGTACAATGACAAATGAAATCATGTATATGAATATATAACTGTTGCTATGCCAAACATAATTTACCTCAATCCGCAGCCTCGTGCTCAAAACAATAACTTTATTTGTGACAATATACCGACAAAAGCCATTTTGCTTTTCTTAGGCTACTCGGACGGGAATAGTACTTGGCTAATCACCTCCTCGCTAGCCAATCAGCGCGTGCGAAAAGTACTATTCACTTGTGTGGAATATACTTACTAATATAGGTTATAAGTACTGTCTGTGGAAGGGGTTCTCCCGTTTTAATTCATAAAGCAAGTTATGTTTCGTTTTGAGTGATAAGGTAATAAACAAGAACTGAAGGATTCCAAAAAATGAGCTTACGTCATAACCCATTCGTGTGACTTTTCCAATTCTCATGTTTTGACCGATCACAACGACAGGGGTCCAGATAGAACTGCTGGAATGTCGGTTCTCCGGTGAATGTTTGATGATTTCTCAATTATGAGTGAACAAAACTTTCAGTTCATTCTTGAAGTATAAGTAAACTATTAGTAAACTTTGTAGATTTGTGGATCTCAGCGATAAGTTTGGAAACGTATCGTTTCTCAGCTGACAATAAAAATTTTGACCAATTCTCAGCTGTCAGTTTAACACTCTTCCAGCTTTTCCAGCTAAAGGGGGAAAATGTGGAAAACTGTTAACACTTATTCTAAGCAACACTTAGCTAACTACATCAACTTGAATTAAAAAAAAATTATGATTCGCTTAGTGGATTTGAAAAATTGTTGTCTTGTGCGTTATAGCCATTCGATGGTCAGTTAAAAGCAAAACTGCAAAAATTTCATTTGTAATTTTTTGGCATTTTCATTGTTCCTCCAATCCCTAGTATTCAAAAGAAAAATTTAACATACGATACACATTTACAACACCTAAATTAATTTACATGGTATATTGGAAATGAGAGGAGAGGGGTACATCTAGATTAAACTAATGCTGTGCCCTTAAAGTTACATGTGACAAAAGACTTGAGATTTTTTTAAAAAAAAAAGTGAAGGAAAATAAATTGTTCGTTAACTAATGAAAAGAATAATTTTCATTAGTATTGAGCAAGGTACCAGCGCCAAGGTGCTTTTCTAAATAATTTTTTAGGTGGTTAATTTGTTTCTGATAAATTGCGGGATATTATTATAATGCCTGGGCAAAATCTCCTAAGATTAGTTGGAAATGAGGGTAGGAAGATTTGATTGAATGATGCACTGCGGATATTGTAATTGTGTAACTCAGATACTAGTGAGACAGGGATATTAGGAAACTCTTCAAGGTGGAAATCACCATAAAACAGCATACACGTATTCAGTTTAACAAGTTCAGGAAATTTCAGAAGGGGTAAGGATAAGTAGTGTGGAGTTATTGATTCCGTTAAAGGGACATCATTTATAACACGAACTGCTTTGTTTGTAATTTTATCATTTGAGACAATGGAGTCTCATAATTATTTGTCCATAGTGTACAAGCATAAATAAGGCAAGGATAAATAAGAGAGTAATACAAACTAACAGGTTTTGCTTTTGATGCATAACGTTTCAACTTGACCATGATATTAATATTTATGTTAATAAATTTACCATAAAAAATGATTGAAAAGTTAGCTTTTCAACATAGCTAGGGCAATTAATCTACTCAGATCAACTTAAAAATGTCAGTCAGTTAAGTACAACCTGCCCGCCTATTCATATTGCATTTTTTTCCCGACCTAATATATCCGAGAAGTTGAGAAATGGACTCAAGCAGAGATTTATATTGCTTTTTACACTTTTCAGTTATTCCTCTAGACTTTAAATTAGATTACAATAAGCTCGTCAACTTTTCCTAAGCAGTAAATGCTGGATAAAAACAAAAGAGACATCCGTTCTTTCCGACACTACATTACTCTAAATTCTGACTTTCTTCAGGCTACATTAACTTTACTAATTTTCGCTCAGTATTGTTTCATGTACCTCATTTATAATTGTATATTTCAAAGCACGGCTCGTTGCTAAAACATAATCTTTATACAAATTAGTTTGTATAGACTGCGAGCAGTCTTTCTGTTCCTCGAAAATCCGTGGGGAAGAACGCCAAACAAGTAAGTGTTTAAGCGTGACTGTGAGAGTGACGTGAGAGCGGCGATGCCGCGAGCCGCTTGTCGCGTGGGCTGCTAGCGGCTCGTGGTAGCGACGTCACGGTCACAGTCACGCTGCCACGCTTGTTTAACGTTTTCCTTACAGTTTTCGAGGAAAAGAGAGACTGCTTGCAGCGCAGTCTAAGTTTGGTACCACGAGGGGGACTCCCATGTTAAAAGGGCCGTGGCAGGGGCTCTCGTCGAAAAATACCAAAATCTTATTATGTGGGCGTGCCTGGAATTCTTTTACTCCTAATTTGTACCATTTGTAAACAGCACCTGAAGTGACCCATTCTCGTCCCCAGAGCCCACGATCCTTCTGGCCTGCGGCAGGAATCGAGAGGCTCTGGGAGCATCCATTTCAGGCATGCGCCGTAGATGCAGACTGTGTGAGACCAGATGGGCAGAATTCGGTTATTGCCATTGTTATTTCAAAATGGTTTCTCCCAGAGCTCTCGTTTTCCGACCGCTGGTCAAGGGGAACGAGGCTCTGGGAACGAGATTGGAAGTGACCTTGACGTTTTTCGGCTAAATGCACTTAATGGTACAAAACCCCTTTTTAAACCCCCTTTCTTCTAATCAGGGAGTTCCCACTTGGAGGTTTGATACTGCATTCGTAGCGAAGATTCTGCACAAGACTGACACCAAAAATTAACCTATTCCTTAATAAAGATTTTTCTTATTTATCAATCAGCTGTTATTCAGTTGAGACCTTAACTCAGTTGCACCTTCCAGTATCTGATGAAGATTCAAGCCACTCGTTAAAAAATATTTATTTTTGATATATATTGTAATTGAAAAAAAAATGGCTTATTTAAAAAAAGTAGATATTCAACTAAAGTTAATCATTTTCCACAAAGTATTTCTCCCGAGGCTTTTGGACAGAAAAGGAGCAAAAGTCAAAAATCGATTTAATATTTATATACAACTTAGCACTAGCACTAAAACTGTCAATTGAAGTCATCCAATATATATTTAACTTCTCATCCGATCACTTGCTGCTATCCTGGTCATCATTCTCGCCAAAACCTGACAGAGGAAATACACAAACAGCAAAAATATGTAAACATTAAGAACACTAGAATTCAGTTACTTCAGTAGAATCTTCATAGGACCCTTTCTCCAAAATGGCGGCCGAAAAAAAATTCAAAGAAGTCAAAATTTAAAACGTACAACCCAGCTACTAGAAAGAACACCTTTGCTTTAGTAACCCTGCAAAACGTGTTAGCCTTTCAGGTGTATATCAGCTGAGAACTATGTTAGCTGAAAATTGAACAATTTAGCAGACGTTGTATACCCCTCGTTTATACAAAGCCTCTGCTAAATTTTTCAAAATTTCAAACTTTCATTTTCTCAACTGATTATAACAAACCTGAAATGCTTGACACTTTGCAGGGTACTAAAGTCAACGGTGTTTCTTTTCTACGTGCTGGTATACACGTTTTTTATTTTAGCTATTCCTAACTTATTTGAATTTTCGGCCGCCATTTTGGAGAAGGGTCTATTACAAAACTGATTTAGATTTCGGCACATTGGATTCTGCCCACGCTCGCTCTGATCAATGCTAACATGCGGCACTTTAATCAGGTTTTCCAAACTGGTCTCGCCCAAGTAAATACGCTTAAAGCGATGAATTATACTTCGGTAAGATGAGACCACTCCAAGAAATGCCGTCGGCGTCGCCCTGTTCGGGTTTCTTTCGTAAATTTCTGATCCCTTAGGGGTTCTTGCAAATTTATAACATGATATGATATGTGGCCGTGGCCTTAATTGTCGGGTTTGTTTTCATAACCCATAGGAATAAAAACTTTATACATTATACAGCCCTGCAGCTAAACACACAGAACCATTTTCAAGACAAAGGAGACGGTCACGTTTTGGAGGTCGTCCCTGTTTGTTCAAGTGGGGGGACCTTAGAAAAGAGTGGTGTCTTATTTGCTTTTTGGTCAAAAATCATGATATCACGCAACTACGCAAATAGATTCTACGACTATCTTTAATACTCACTTGGGACCATGGCACCACGTTTATTGCTGCTCAGCACCGTATCCTGAGATTATCCTGATGTTTCTTGCGGGCACTTCGATATGCAAATGTGTCACTCGCTCACTCAGGTGTAGACACTCGTAATTAGTCGGCCCAAACGAGAGCGCCCGAGCAAGCCCGACGAAATGTTGGAATAGTAACCGAGCCTGATGCCATGTTGGAATAGTAACCGAGCCCGACGCCATGTTGGAGTAGTAACAGTGCAGCCCGATTACTCACTCAAAGGCTGCTTCGCGCCAGCCTCGTAGCTTTTAATTTATTAGGTGTTTCGCTAAATTGAAGAGGAGTTGACTTCGAATGTTCGACTAAGTACAATGGCCAACTCGAAGGCTGAATTTCATAGACATTTGACTCGTCCAGGCGTTAAGTATGACGAAGAGATGAGCATTTGTTTGCTGGAAAGTGACCTGAAAATGAGTAAATCCCATGCTACAAATGTGGTAAGCTTTGATATTCGTCGATCTCAATCAACTTATATGAGCGAAAGGAACAATTTTTATGAACGAAACAGCTATTGAACTGACAGGACAAACATTGGCACCGTTAATGATTATATAATATTGTAATATGTTTATGCTAATGGGCAAAACACTGACCCCCAGTCCATGGACTAGCCCAATGGACTACCCAAATGGACTACGCCTAAAAATAATGATCCAAAGGAGTACTATTTAATGTTCTTAGCTGCTAGTATAATTAAATTACAAATAACTTCTGCTTATGTTCATCCTGTACAGTATCTAGCCACCATTTTGAATAATTGTACTTGAAATAAACAACTGCCGGACACAAATTAGTTCGAAAACCGTAAACTCGTTTTATGAAATTTCATCATTTGATTATCAACGATTATTATAAATCAGAGGTAGCAATCAGTATCAGGATCATACAAGTGTAAACATTAAAAGCTTGAAAAGCCATTGCACAGTGAGTGAAGAACCCAGTCTAATATTTGATTTAGGAATAGCACAAGTTAAATAGTGCAGGGGGGCTACTCCCTTATATGGGCTTTATGGGTATGTGCAACCCCAAAAGGGTAGGGGTTTTCAGCCACTTTGGTTATAAATAGGGTCTGGTTTTAGCACTCTAGTCTGGAAATATTGGGTATGTTTCTTGGAAGAAGCTACTTTTTTAAAATTATCAAAAAAACCATCACCAAAAGCCCTTCATAACTTATGTTTAGGGTAACTGTACCAGCTGCAAGGGTCACAAATAGGGTATCAAATGTTTTGCTAGGTCATAAATAGGGTGACAAAAATCACAGATTTTGATCATGAATGGGGTAAGAGTTTGGGGAAGTGGTCCGCATACCCCCACCAAGCCTTTCTGGGAGTATCCCCTGGGTATAATGTCACACAGTTATTGTCAGTTTTAGTCCATGTGATTCTGTCAGCCACTACACATGCAGAAGCTAAAAGGTGACATGATAGGAGATGACAAGAATAATGGCTGAATAATGAATTACAAGTCAGGCTCCTGAGCCTGGAACATGGTAAACAATACAGCTAACTAAACCATAGTTATACTTAACAACCTAAATCTACTTTCTACTACATCTATTTTGTGTTCAGTGGTTCCAGAACAAAACAAGCAAGTTATAGCAGCTTACAACTTTAAATAGTACTCATTTAGAATATTGTTAGGAGTAGTCCATTTTAGGGGTAGTCCATTTGGGGAGTCCATGGTCTGAGGGTCAGTGTTTTGTCCGTCACCTAATTTTCTAATTCAGTAACATCTAAACCTGATAGCTAGTCTGATAACCCAAAATGTTGTTATAAATATAACATGTTGTGTCAGCCTTGCAGTAGTCTTTGACTTAATTATTATCATTTTACTTTTCAAGTTTGGCTGATTAAATCTCCTGCAAGATCCAACGCCCGATCAAGCAGGATCTTTGTTCATGACTTTGCAGTTTATAGCACTTAAAATTTTTATCTCGATTCAGTGTCCATGTTCAACCGACATCGAGTGAAGTTTAGATTAAAGTTGTGTTCTCCATACTTGTTTTGTTTATTTAAGTACATTCATTTGAACTCTGACTGGGATGTGAAATGCATGAATTCCCAAATACTGTCTTTTGTTTACATTTTTGCTTCCTGATTGAAAAGATAGCTAGGGGAAAGAAACCTCCTGTGAGCTTGTTGGAACACATTTATGGGTGGACAGACTTTTTGGATCAACACTGAAAATGCTCTAAAAAGAGGCTAATGATGTATTTTACGTGCAATATATATAGAGACAAGTGGTTCCACATTGGAAAAGAAGTGTTGTCTCATAAGAAACCTTAACTTGAGTGAGATGCAGTGTGAATGGTCTGTTCGCACAAAAGAAAAATGTTCTTCAAAGCATGCAAATTTTCCCAGCAGGCAGACCAACATCAACATCAACCTCTGGGTGGTGGTGGTGGAAGGGAGTATTCTGATGTTTTGGGCAGGAGTGTGCAATGTGACCCAAGAACCCTTACCTTTTACCACTCCATGTTCAGCTGCAATTCTACTACCCTGCTATTTTGAAATATGTGTGCAACAATAGCCAAC
>JAHPZR010027604.1:0-12500 GCA_019787425.1 Platygyra sinensis
CAATAGTGAGTTTAAGCATGGCGTTTACGGCAGACGGCAAACGACAAGATGACCTCTGAATTTGTGTTCTTTTCCTCTAATCCTTAATTAAATCACATAAAAATAGGAAAATGTCTCTTACTATTGACCACAAATACAAATATTTTCACTCTACTGTTCAAAGAGCTAAAGACAGACGGCAAAGTTTCATTTTTGCCGTTTGCCGTTTGACCGAACGTCAAGCTTAATAGAGGCATTTAGTACCAGGGTTTTTGCGTCAACGCCAAACGGGAAACGGCAGTTTAAGGTTAGGCGTTTGGCATTTGACGTTTATGGCTTCAACCACTTTAGCTACACCTCTCCAACCTCAAGCAAATTCACATAGAAAACAAGCTTTGAAAAGTTAGGTATGCCCCAGCACTTCAATTCGAGCGTATTTTTATTGTATTAAACAATCGCTTCATAGAGTAAGAGGAAACCATCCGAATGTGAAATCAAATGTAGCTAAACTAGTGTTCAAAAGTTGTAGTTTAGTTATTTCTCAAGTAGTCTGGCCATCTTTTCTCGATATCCTCTCCCTTTGACTTCTACTTGTTTATCATCAGTAGAAAAAGCTTCGCTGATTATTTTGGCTACTTCGTCCCACTCTTAGGGCTTTTCAGGGAAATATTTTGCCACGTCCTTTGCAAGGGCTAGCTCGTGCTTCATTTCTGGCCATCGAAATAACCTGGAATTATAAAATTTTAAGATTTCTCAGATGCCATCTACTGCTGCTTAAATAATAAACCTTAAAGGTGAGAAAACCCATACTTATGAGCTCACAGAAGGCCACTAGCGACCGAAAACTTCGAAAACAACATGAAATTGAAGAGACCGCCATATTGAATTTCCAGACAACAGCAGAGTTTGGTTTTCAACTGGCAACAAGAAGTTCTATTTTCACTCATTCGCCAAAAGATATATCTAAACTTGTTCTAAAAAGACTGCTTTACATAACTTTCTGATTTGTACGTGGCATAAAAACAAATTCAGGATAAAAAACGTTCAGGTAAATCACTTACGTGAAAACCTACCTCTTGGCGTTGAAAACGCGCGTTGAGAACTTCGAACGTGACGGCAGGGCTTGATCACGTGACCTCTACCGGTTTGCTGTTCGACGTTTCCGCTGAAAACCCTGGAGCTAAATGTCCCTAATATCTCTAATGTTTCCTCGTGTAGACACCGGGGCGGGAAATATTAACATGTTTTTTTTGCTTAAATTTGGCCATCCCGGAAACATAACAACAGTTAATGTTTCCGCAACAATGTTTTCTTGGTCATAACTAGTTTGGCCAGATCTTTAATGTATTGTAATGCAAGGACCACTTGTACAAAAAGCACCGGAGTGAGGCCGGATCTTGGTTTAGATCAGAAATAAACTATAAAACCAATTGAAAGCCTGGCCGGACGGCTAAATACGATAAATTTAATACCCAATATTTCGGTTAGGAAGGACTAACCTTCTTCAGGGGCTGCACTGAAGCTAACTAAATATGGATAAAACGGTTACAAAATTTTAAATGATACTAAAGGAAATATTTGTGACATGATTGGTTGACAAAAATAGAGAAAATTTAAACGTGTACTAAAATGGATACATAAAATAATAAAAAAATATAAAATCGATCAAATTTCGTCACGCGGCCTGTTTAACGCAAATGGTTCAATGGTATTGCCCTTGGAGGTCAGAAATGCTTCTCTTGCCTTGCGAATAGCGTCTCTATTTGAGGTGACAAGTTTGAGAGGAACGAGTTCTATGTTGTCCATGGAATGGACAGGAAGAGTAAAGTTGAACTCATCACTTCATCTCCTTTTAAGCCTGGGGATTCCACTCAAGGGACAGATGGGTGCACTCCATGTCCTTGATTCGGGTATCGTGCTTCGGGAACCATGGGGACAATTTGTTCGGACTTGAGGGCTCATGGTTTGTGGACCTGTGTTTTGTTTTCTATGGGTAAAAGTTACTAGCCTTGTCAGTCTTGTGCGACCATCCACGAAAGGTGTAGCTGTAGAGTCGGTAACCGCTTTATCCACTCAACGGGTGGTTAACCCGGGGAGCTTCAGGTGCACCCATAAGCCTCAGCAGTCATTGGATTGTTTACACCCAACATTCAACCTTCAAAGAGATAGAGACTGTGAGGTTTCTACTTGCTTTGATTTCTGTAGTGGAATCACTTAAGGTAGTGATGCCAAAGCAATTACTTTCCTTCATTGAAATGAAAACCGCGCTAAAGTAACAATCAAGATTTTTATTTATCTGTGCATTAGTTATCAGAGGAACGCAAATATTGTATGATAGTATAAGATGACAATCTTTGTTATTTGTGTCAAATGTATTTACCCTACATGTACCGGACTAATTGGAGACACTAAACAAGAACTAAAAAGAAACTACTAAATTTATTATATTATTCAATTTATTTACACAATGGCTTTAAATACTAATACTAACTCACTAAGTTAAGCCAGTTAAGCTGGATATTTGCCTAACTGATTTTGTGTTTACACTTGCGTGTTCTCAAACTAATGAACAAAAATTCAATAGTTCATCAGCATTTCACTTTGCTCATTCAGAATGCCGTTCAAGATCTTGGACTGTGTCGTTCAATTTAACAAGGCTAAATTCTTTACTTTGAAAGATAATTTGTTTTGCCAGCTCTTGCACGGCGCTGTTGTTATCTTTGCGTCGGATGCAAAAAATGTTACGCAGAATAACCTTGTACTCTCGTCTGAATTGCTTATTCGCAGCACCATATATGAAGGGGTTGATGGTACTACTCAAATATGCTAAGAAAGCGTATGTAAGGTACGCCTGTCGCGGCAAAGTGTGTTCCCCCCGCGCGGCGTCGATGTTATCCATGACAGAGATAGGAAACCAACAACATGTAAAACCAACCATTACTGCTGCTAAAGTCTTGGTCACTTTTGCTTCTTCCACGTTCACTCTGTGTCGATGATGATTATTTTCCTGCGAGAAAACTTTATTTGTCCTGGATACTGTGTAGAACACTTTGGTGTAACAGATTGTGATTATAGTTAAGGGTGCTGCGATGTAAACGCATTCAATAAAGACAGTATAAGCAATATTGCTTTCGAATGTGTATAAACACATCGCTTTGCCCGGCTGGAACTCAAATCCACCGTTTTTGAAGAAGAATGGAGGCACAGATCCAACGAGAGCTACACACCAAACAGCAGCAATGTACAGCAAAGCCCTTTGTTTTTTGAACAACACCGCGTACTTTTCTGGTTTGACTACGCAGAAATATCTACTTACTGCAATTAATCCCATAGTCTGAAGAGAAACCAGTCCAAATGTCAATGCTCCAAAACCGTGGAACTGACAAAACCTCTCACCAAATATCCACTGACCGTGAAACAGAGTTGTAACTGAAAACGGCATGCACCAGGTGGACATCAGGATATCGCTTACACCAAGTGCTATTACAAACATATTGGAAAGCGTACGGAGTGTTTCGTTTCTGTACAGAGCATAACAAGTTAGAAGATTGCCAAAGAAGGCCACAACATTGATGAAAGCAAGCAAAACTGTCTCAGTCCAAACAAGAGTTTTGGCTCTCGTGGCAAGCTCGACAGAAAGTATTTCCTTCATGCCAGACTTTAACTGATTCAGGGAATGGAAAATTCGGAGCTATAACATATCAGCTTATGACGTCAAGGGCTGAGTGTCGCGCCATGTTCATTGTCCTTTTATGGAATGATTTTCCGCTATCTGCTCTACTGTAGTGTAGAAGTATTAATAGAACAAGTATTCTACGAGTCGTTTGTCCGCTCTGATAAAGTGAAAAAATATTGAGAGCGTCAGATTCTAAGCACCTGTCGTATGACTTCTTTCATCCTCTTCCGTTTGTAAAAATGATCATAATTAAAATCAACTACTTATTTTTTCTGACATCCCCTCCTCACAGCCAAGTAAATAGACTTTGAAAATGTAGAAAATTGGAAGACTGGAAAATAAACACCCGAAAATTTCACTTTTTTACAACTTAACTTACAGGAAAAATAAGTCAGCGAAACAGTAATGTGTATTTTACTCTGGTATCAGCGATAACAGTTTGAACTGTTTACACCCGAGTTGGAGCGAAAGCTCTGCTTTTTTGCCTCGGGTCAAATAGTGTGACGTCACTGGATTACTTATTTTCTAACATCCTTGATAACCTATATATTACTATGGCAACGCCATAATAATACCCCCCCAACGTGTAACTTTGTAGCGGAAACGGATATATTTTTAATAAGTAAAAACTGTAGATTGGCAGTATGAATAAAGATATATCTGGAATACGGCAGGTCCTTTTTTGTCATAACTTCGACAGATTTTCTTTAGAAAGACGAACATGTGCATTTTGTGGTTGCTATTTACTGTTAATCGTAAGCTCACTAACCTATATGCCCACGCAAACGAACAAATAACAGTTTTGGAAATTTTACATGTTTCTTAAATGTTCTCTCCACGCAAAACGGGTGAAAGCTATTTATTTCTTCTAGGAAGCAATATTTGTTTCCGCAACAAATGTTTCGCGTGGGCGCCCGATAAACAGGACTCATCATGAAAGGGAAATAATATTTCTCGAGCAAAAAAGTTTCCTCGGTCGCGGGAACATATTTAAACTTAGCGCGATTGCATTGTTGTGTTGTTGTATTGAGCTGTCCAAGAATTCAAGTTCTAAAGGGGAAGTGGTTAACTTTGGAGAAGGAGCTTAAAACATCAAGGAATTGGGACAATTATGCTTATCAGGTCTCTTTGCAGCTCATGTGATACGTTTAGTTCTGGAGTAAACTTGCGTCTGGGTAGGTTTCTTTAGAAATTGTGGGAATGCGCTGAATTAGGGCGCTCTCGGCTTTAAAAGGGTTTTACTCTAAAGGTACATGGTGTCTTAATGACGAATTTAAAAATCTCTAACCACAGAGCTTAACAAGTTTCAACATAGAATGGATTTTGTTATTCTATTAATCTTCTTTTAGAACTGGTGTGCCCAGATGTAACGATTAGACTACGAGCCCGATTTTTCTACTTAACAATTAGACTACGAGCCCGAGTTTTCTACAAGCAGATAGTCAACGAGGCGCAGCCGAGTTGACTATAACCCGTAGAAAACGAGGGCGAGTAGTCTAATTGTTTTAGTATAAAGTTACCGTAGTCTCATTGCATAAAAAGAAAAAAAAATGCCAAGTAAAGCGTAGAAAAGAACTGTTTTACTATGTTACATCAGGTTCAAACGTGATGCGCGATGTGCACTGATGCTTAACTGTTGACTATCAGCAGACAGAAAACGGTAATATAGCCAATCAAATTCACGAATTCACAATAGACTACGGTAAATTTATACTAAAAGCGGATAGTCAAGGAGGCGCAGCCGAGTTGACTATCACTCGTAGAAAACGAGGGCGACTAGTCTAATTGCTTTAGTATAAATTTACCGTAGTCTCATTGCATAAAAAGAAAAAAAAAGTTCAAGTAACGCGTAGAAAAGAACCATTTTATTATGTTACATCAGGTTCAAACGTGATGCGCAATGTACACTGATGCGTAGCTGTTTTCTATCAGCAGGTAGAAAATGGTAATATAGCCAATCAAATTCACAGATTCACAATAGACTACGGTAAATTTATACTCATAAGACATTGTCAAGGTGATAACACTCGCTAATGCAAATAGCCTTCAGCTTAATTAAGCTGAAAGTAGTCTAAGGCCCAGTCCACACGTATCCGGATATTTTTCAATCCGCGACTTTTTCTTCAGGACACGGCTTCTGTCCACACGCATCCGGTGAATTCGACAGCAAATCCGAATATTTTTAGATCTGCGCATGCTCTCCAGACTGGGAAACAAATAAATCCGCAACGAATCCGATAACGTATGGACGGGTGAATCCGGAAATTTTCGAATCCGATAGCGTAGCAAATTCGTTTCCAGTCTCTTAACGAACAACAGACCAATATGGTGGCACAACGACAACAACAACAAGGCAAATTTGCCGCCCCTTTCGCGCGCTTTATGGCGCATGCTTTGAACACATTTTATTGCAGAGGAGCCCTGGGAACTACAGTGAATCCGGGTACCATCGAATGCGTGTGAACAGGCTAATTCGATTCGAATACGCTACGTGTGGACGGGGAAATTTTTGAAACCGGAAAGAAAAAGTTGCGGATTCAAAAATATCCGGTTACGTGTGAATGGGGACTAAAAAGGTAGAAAACAAGTTGACATGGGCATTTATAAGACGGCTCGAATCTTACAATTGTACTACAATGTAAATGGTCGACGCATTTCAATCCTGATACCAGAAAAACTAACAAATATTTTAGTGAAATTTGTCGCCCTTGCTGTTATCAGGTTACGTGCTTCTAATGTCGGAAGTATACTTCGGAATATTCTTGCAATATTCAACTAGGCATTCATTTATCATCGATGCCAATTGATTATTTTGTGTTTTTTTTTTTTTTTGCATTCTTTCTTCTCCAATAAACCATATTCAGTTGCTGGGTTTTGTAAAGGAAAACGTTTCTTTATAAAGAAATAACTCTCGACCTCCGAGGCCTATTTAAAATGTTATTCGCTTTTAGCAAACGAGCAAATATCTCTTTCTTTTTTTGGACAAATTAACCAGCCTTATTTTATATTGGTTTAAATATCTTGCAATATGAGCAGTTGTCAAGCTTCCGCGTAAAAACGTAATTAACATTTAGTGCCAACATTTCTTTTCATCATTTGGTACTAATTAAAAGTTACGGAAGAAAGGCTTTTTTGTAAAAGACTCAGGAAGTAAATATTGGCTTTCAGAAACTGCAAAATGTTTGGGTACAGAATCCATTAATGAGCTCATACATTTAAGGATCAATTGATCATGTCTTGCCCTTTTAATATCCTTTTTTTTTCAATGTATTATAATAATTTCACTACTGAAATTTTCAAATCCTTAAGAAAATTCTAAGCATAAACACGAGGCTGAGATTTTGAATCGAATGCAATTTTGTGGCATGGAAATTTGTAAAACAAAATCTAATTATATGTTTTTAACTAAACCGTATAAAAGTCTTCATTTCTCTAAACAAAAAAACTAGTCTAAAAGCAGAAAAAAAAAAAAAACGAAAAGAAAAGAAAAGAAAAAAGAAAACACAGCCGTATGCCAGCTGGACGCTAATAACATTTCTCGGCAAGAAGTTATGTGCGTCAGATAAGGGTTTGATGCCTGGATACTGGCACCAAAATCACTCCATTAACACCATCCGGCAGACACCTCGAATGTCATAATTTCAGCGTGAAATCGCCACAAAAATAAGACTATTTATCCTCGGCCGTTAAAATAATATTCTTATGAAAAAAAGAGGGTATTCGTATTTGGCGATTTTGAGGCACTTATGCCGAGGGAGGTAATATTGTTAACCAAAATTGCAGTATAAAAGTGGAAAAGTTACAATTTGCGTCTTTCACGCTTCCCTAATGGGAAGCGAAGTCCAAGACCGGTAGAATGATTGCTTTTAACTTATCTCGATGGCAAAGACTGAAACGGATTAAAACATGGACAAAGATAAAACATTGGTTGACCGTGGCTCCTTACTACTCGGAACGAAATTTCGGAAATTTATATTTTAGTAGGAAATTTCGGTGCGGGAAGAACATAGAAACGCGCCGTTTTGGTTGAAGTCGAAAAAACTGAAACTGCTGTAAAAGATCAAAACATTACATAGAATATGAATCTTTATTGGTAACGACCAAACTGGTAATTAAACAGCAAGACCCTTTCAGAAGTTAATTTTCTCAATCCAGGAAATTTTCCAGTGGGTTGTTCTCAGGGGAAAAGTCAAGTCCGTTTGCACATCGAAGCCTGGATTTACTGAAAGTGTTGCAAATAGCTGTTTCCTAAATTTAATTTTCCCACTCTATCTGTACATGCAAAGAGCAGGACTTGGGCGTGAATAAATGGGTTATAAAATCGACTTTTGTCCCAGTTGGTGTATCTTAACATGCATTTTAGAGTACATCGGTTAGTTCGCAAAAGGGTATATGTAATTAGGTAAAAAACGTTATTATAATGGTATGCGTTCAAGAAAGTTTGTTCTAGATCCCCTCCGAACCTGTATTAAATAAAGTGCGTGAAAGCTTTGCTTTATGTTAATTCTCGTGATCATTTTGGCGCCGCAGACAAATAGCCTTACTCAAAATAGCTGTGTACTCTCGTCTGAACTTCTTGTTTGTTCCTCCATATATGAAAGGGTTTATGGTGCTACTAAGATAAATCAAGAACCCGTATGTAAGGTAAGCCTGCCGCGGAAAAGTGGGTTTTCCTTGAGCGACGTCGATGTAGTCCATTACACCAATGGGAAGCCAACAGCATATAAAACCGACCATTACTGCTGCTAAAGACTTGGTCACTTTTGCTTCTTCCACGTTCGCTCTGAGTTGCTGCAAGTTGTTTTGGAGCGAGAAAACTCGGTTTGATCGCGATACTGAGCAGAAGACTTTAGCGTAGCAGATATTAATTAAAGTTAAGGGCGCTGCAATATAAACAAGCCCAAGAAAGATAGCGTAAGGAATGTTTCTTTCAAATGTGTACAAACACATGGCTTTACCTGGCTGGAACTCAAACCCAGCGTTCTTCATGAAGAATGGAGGCAGAGATCCAACGAGAGCTACACACCAAACAGCACCAATGTACAGCAAAGCTCTTTGCTTTTTGAACAACACCGCGTACTTTTCTGGTTTGACAACGCAGAAGTATCGACTAACTGCAATTAACCCTATAGTCTGAAGAGAAGCAAATCCAAATGTCAATGCTCCAAAGCCGACGAAACGACAAAAGCTCTCACCAAACATCCAGCTGGCCGCGAAACAGAGTAATAACTGAAAAAGGCATACAGAAGATGGACATGAGAATATCGCTTACACCAAGTGCTATCACAAACATGTTGGGAAGCGTACGAAGGCTGTGGTTTCTGTACACGGCGTAACAAGTTAGAAGATTGCCGAAGAAGGCCACAACATTGATAACAGCTAGCAAAGCTGTTTCACTACAAACATAAACGTCCGTCCTCGAAGCAAGCTCTTCAGAAAATGGTTCCTTCATGACTCACAGGAAGAAACTTTGAATCAAAAGTTCTGAGGAAGTGTGAAACTATAAATTTGTGAACATATCCTCTATGCTATAATTTAGAGATATTACTAATTAGAAATGCAGTTCTAAATCTCAATCGAGCCTCAGGTAATTGTGGTTTTTCATTGAGCTGTCAAGCGCGGTATTGAAGCTTTTTTAACACCTGCCGCGAGGGAGTTTACACAGCGACAATCTTCCTGTCGACATAGAATATTGTATATTATTGAACGTGTTGAATATATAGCTTATTACAACAGCTAATATTTACAGGGAAACATTACGTGCGAATACAATAGTTCTTCTTTGACAAGCTGTGAAGTTTAACCTTTTAACTATGGAAGCCAATTTATGGTAAATGTACTTGTTCATTAAAATGGTTTCTCGGCAAATACAGCCGTCAGTACAAGATAACGAGTTTTAGCAATGACCGCGAGGACGACAGCGCAAACGACGCCTTGTAAAAAAAAAAAATGAATTTCTATTTTACCTTTGAATGTCGCAACGCTGTAAATCTGTTCAGTACGCCTATCGGTTTAAAAAATTTGCTCAGGGTAAACACGTCAGTTTATGCATCGAGAGCGTTCAGTTCCAAAAGAAGGCATCAACAATTAGCCATTGCGATTAGCGTTCACCAAAATGCAAAGAACTTAGTCGTTTTAGGTTGTTGTTTTGCAGAAGACGGCAAAGAAATATACAAAGATTAAAAACGTACGTGCATAGCTATTGTTTTGCTCATTAAACCTTTTGTTTGGTGACCCTCTGGTCTCCGTCGCGGCTGCTAATTATATAAAACTCCTTTATGGCTGACGGCGAAGTGGAAGATGAAGAGCAGAAGCAGGTCAGAAAGGGTAAAGATGAAAGAAATGAATTATATCATTAGAAGAAGAGGATATAGAGGATATTACATGACCGCGCGTGGATATGAATTTTTATCTTCGGTGTTCAACTCGATATCTCACGAGTGAGTGCAGCGAACCAGTGAGCGCAGCGAACGAGTGAGATGTCGAGTTGAACACGAGAGATAAAATTCATATCCACAAGCGGGCATGTAATATTCTGTTTATTACATAAGCATACTAATGACGATGTCTTTGACGATTTTCCGAAGATTTCCGACCACTTTCCGAAGATTTCCGAAGATTTTTCAAAATTGTTCCGAAGGTAAAGCGAACGTTTCCGAAGATTACCGAAGATTTCCGGAGATTTCCGGAGATTTCCGAGGAGGCACCGAGGATGTTTCGATCATACAGCAACATATCTAAGTACTTTTTAAGGGATTATGGAACCATAGCAATGGTGATCATTTTAGTAACTATGGCAACACCAATATCCTCACATGTGAAAGATAAAAATAGTACGTTTACTGCGTGCGATGAAGACATGATTTTTTAGTAAAAGGAGAAATCCTGGTATTTCACTGGTGTTTATGTAATAAATAGGGTTATTAATCAACTTGTAAATGGACTGGGCCTGTTTATGGGATGTAGTTCATGAAGACTATGTAAAAAGAGATAAAAGGAAGTTACTCATTGTCAAATCGATGCAAAGTGCCAAAGTCTTCTACAGGCTCCTTCGAAAAGCAGTCTGTTTATTATGCGCAGGTCTTACCTTTGTTTCCGGGAAAATGTTTTCTTGTGTAGCCACCGCGACAGAAAAATAATTTGTTTTCTTTCCTCTAATAAGCCACTCCAGAAACATAACAGGCAACTGTTTCCGGAACAATGTGTCATCTTTCCTAGTTGACATCGAGCGGTATTCAATTAAGTGCCACTCTAACCAATCACAAAGAAGACAGACAATATAATGAACGAATCAAAACTCAAAGTATACATGAAGTTGACGCAAAGCGCGGGAAAACGTGTGTGAATGAGATATGGTTGATTGGATGAAAAAGTAGCGTGAGCTGTAGAAGCCAATCATGAAGATTGACTTGACTTAGTCCTCTTCGCTCCGACCGGAGCATAGTGCCTCCACTGACTGAAGCTTTCCGTCGGACCAGGTTTTGTCCTGTCCGTTTTAGTTGTTTCCAAGACAACCCTTAGTCCCCATGCTCCTGAAGTATAGACCTCAATACCTTTATTAGCAATTTCTGCGTAGCTGGCGAAAGATAGCAACACAGTGTTAAATGCTCTGTTAAGTCCCGAGAGTTTTACTGAGCGTTTTATTTGTTTGTACGACCTTTTGAGGTTAAGGGTGCCGAGGGAAGGCTTTTTTATATCATAAGTCAGTTGTGGAACATATAAAAGAAATAGAGAGAAATTCCCTATTGTTCATTGGCACTTGGCTGGTGCACTGTTAATCAGAAAGATCTGTTTTAGCCCTAAAAATAGGACCGTTTCGGTGAGTAAAATACAGTCCTATATTTGAGTCTAATTTGGCTGCCTTAAATCAGGGCTAATACAGTCCAATTAGCTAGGGCTGATTTGGTCCTTGGGCTGAAATGTTCCCTACCGTGGGCTGAAATAGCCTTTTGATGTAGCTTTTTGGGCCCAGATTACGCTCAAATGGCTCCATGCCAGGAAGGGCTGAATCAGATTTTGGGCCGCAGAGCTGAATTGACACTTTGGGGCTGAAACAAATCTTTTCAATTTTCAGTGTGTTTCGAGGCCGATACAGCACGTGCTGTAATTGACTACTTTTAAAGCGGGACTGTGCCGTTATGTTCAAGGGCTTTAGAGATAGAATTCGACAGCACTGCTTTTTTCTTAATTAAAAGTTCCCTCCAAAAATACTGCCCTGTGCTAGCGGGCCGGAAGATCGCAATTATACTTTCAAACTTTTAGCAAGAAGACCAGTTCAAAGTTCGTTATCACATTGTAGGGTTGTTAGTCGTAAAAGAAAAAAAATCTCTACACCTCAGATACAATCAGATGCAAAATTACGGCATAGCACATACAGCATGAAATGATCATGCATCATTGCACCTTCTAAATAGTAGTAGCATAATTATGCAAAGTAGCATAATTCTGCAAAGTATCAGAATATAACGAAAAGCAAATAAACAACAAAAACTACCGATATCATTCACATCGACAGAAATGACAGCAGTAATGCTGCTGTCCGTAAACCTCCTCCAACCTTGAAACTCCACAAATCTGATTTGGAGGCCATTAGCTGTTAGTATCTAAACTGTTTCTTCTTTAATGTATGACGTCTCACGTTTGTCTGTTCCATCTAATATCAGTGATCTCTTTACTCAAGTTAATAAAATACATACGCACAGGACCAGGAGCTCCTCCTCAGGCAACTTTTATGTTAAATCTTCGAGTCTGAGCCTAAATCAATGGTCTTTTGCCAGATTTGGAGCTAAACTCTGAAATTCCTACCAGGACAAATTTCGGCAACTTCCTAAAAGTGCCTTTAAAA
>JAHPZR010027604.1:22500-25047 GCA_019787425.1 Platygyra sinensis
GGAGATGTTCGGCTTTTTTTTGCAAAAACTGATAAAAAAAAAACACCAAATCAACTAGTGTAGGAAATAGGCAACATTTTACCACTTCAAATTTTCTGCCTTCTTTTTTAACCAGTTAGGAAGAACTAAGTTTGACGTAAAGCCGTTTTGTTTTCTTTTTTGTGGTCAAACTGTAGTGACAACATGACAACAGAACAGTGTAATACACGAATAAGTTTGTTTAGAGGATCAATTTTGGACACTACATTACCGGAAATTCGTTATAAATAAAACTTTTGATATGTACAAATAAATGCTATTTAAGTATAAAAAACAGAGCAAAAAAGTTATTTGTATCAAGAAATTGGAGTTACCGATTTAATTCAATTACCACTGAAATCCATAGTATGGAATAGGGAAGGTTTTAATGGTACCCATTTATTAACCTACATTCAGAAGGGCAAATACCAACCGAAAATCCGAGATTAAATCAGATATCCCAGATCACCACTTGTTTTGTAGATATTCTCTTTATTAGATGGGCCTGGGAACGTACTTTATAAGCAACGGAGTATGGTAACTGCGAAACAGAAAATGTAGAGATTCGAAAAGTGAAAGGAAGCTGGCGTGTTTGCACAGCAATAATTACGAAGACGTTATTTTCCTGTAGATGATACTTCCTTGTTTTATTATTAACGCGACAAATAATAGTTTGCTCTGTAAAGAAAAGTTTTATTTTGTTATATGCGGCAAGTATTTACATTTGCAACTGCGCGAATGCTTAGTTAATTAATTAATTAATTAATTAATTAATCAAGCAATTAATTATTTAAATTCATTTTGAAATCACTGGTTATCCTTGCAATGCGATGGGCTCTCAGGGGTGCAATCTATTCAGGATTCGCACTATCTTTTGCTCTAAATCGCATCTTTTTCTCAGCCAATAAGAATGGGACAGTAAAACAAACCAAGCACATTGTAGGAAAATGAAAGACAAAAAGGCCATTGTTTGGCCAATTCGGCTATTAAACTGTGCGATTTAAAATGGATCCAGTAAAGTGGCAATTGAACTTCGGGTCGTGCAATTTTGGTCTTAAATCAAATATGTGATTTCAAATCGAACTCGGGCTGCGCGCTCGTTCGATTTACCACTTCGATTTACCACTATAATTAACTCTTTAACAGTTTTTCTTCTGATCGTCCTTTGGCGAACTATGACTTCATATGCATGTTATGGCAAAATAATATAGGTCTTCAAGTTAATCACACAATCTCGACTAAGAAAAGACGGTGAAATGTTTTCTATAGATTCGAGATAATGCACTTTCAGTTCACAGCGCGCTTCTTAGTTTCCTGATGAGCTCCTCGTTTAGGTTTAATTTTAATCTGAAGGGGGCCGAATTATAAAGCTGAAACATCATTAAATTAGTTGCACCAGTCATGCAGGAAGTTAATCTCGTTGTTATATTTACCCGATCAAGATCCGCCTTCAGTTTCCCTGGAGATGGCATGGATGGGTTCATTTTGGCAATGAAGCAAGCCCTTCGAGTAGGAACCTTGGTAACAGTCACACGCTGCAAAACAGGAAGCACATGATGTGAAGAGAAGGTACTACAACAAGCTTCATATAAATAAAGTAAAAATCGTCTTTTTATTCCATAATCAAGGTCTTCTGTCCTTAGGGCAATTGGACGCGGCCCTTCCAAATTGAAGTACGAGAAGTCTCTTTTCTTCGAAAATCCGTGGGAAAAAACGCAAAACAAGTAGGCGTGCGAGTGCGACTGTGAGTGTGACGTGCGAGCGGCGATGCCGCGAGCCTCTAGCAGCGTGGGCGTTGGGAGACGTCACGGTCATCGTCACGCTCCCACGTTTGTTTTGCGTTTTCCCACAGTTTTCCAGGAAAAGAGGGACTGCTCGCAATCTTCTTACAACCGACCCATTTTCTGACCCGTTTTACCAGTGGTCGGGTCCCTTTCAGGGGAAATCGTCTCGGAATTGACAGATGAAGCTAACTGAAATCAAATGAGAAAATGTCCAGGGCAGCGTCTACACTTGAAACCGCATCTTCAAGTTATTTATACGGCTAGGTCAAACACCAGCCTTTCGTTGACAAACAAATCGATGGTATCACGATTGTCATATGATTTCCCTGTTCAGTAGAGTCACAAATCCAAAATTGTTGAAGATTTTTGGGTGTTTAAATTCTTCCGGTGTAGTGTGGAAGGAAAACATTTGATTCGTTTTCAGCGTGACAGCTCCGTTCTTAAATCCCTTTGGCGTAGTATTTCACGAAAACTAAGCCAGCTTGGTAGGTGTCCTCGTCTCACCCTGTTCTGACGTGACTTTTTAATTACATGAAATACGATAGCCTGCCTGAAATGTTCATACTCATCTTACCATCTTAAAATCATGGTAAAAATCTGCCCCGTCAACATCGTTGTGACCGGGAACTCGGAAAATCTCGGAGCCTTGCTTTTCATCGATTTCTATTTGTTCTGTGTATGGTGTTCCCTTCTCTACAATGGACATTTTGTAACGATCAACCTAAAAAAAAAAATCATCAAGTGG
>JAHPZR010027605.1:0-10322 GCA_019787425.1 Platygyra sinensis
GACGATCCGCCATTTTGAAAATCGTCGAGGGAGAAGGCCCTGGGACCGAGGTTGGGGGAGAACACTCTGCGACGCCTGGCACTTTTTGTGTATCTAGATCATCCAACAAAAAATGACGTCACATCCGGTAAAAAAGCGAGCTGAGCGGCAAAATCAAATTTCAATATGGCATCATCGTTCTCTCAGTAAGTAAACTGCCAATATTTCGCAATCAACCGGATATTTCTAACGTTTTATTTGGCCACGATAAACAAAATTTTGTCCTTTTCCTCGTCATATCAGTGTTTTTGAAGAACAGAGCTATTAGTTATTCAAAAAGACGCTGTTTTAAAGGCGTGTTTTTTTACGAAAAGTCGTCATTTCTTCGTCGCTGAATTCCACAGGACTCATTGTTTGCCTGGAAATAATGAATTCTAGGTAAGCTGCACTCAACTAAAATATCCTATTCTCGTAGGTAGGCATTACACTAACGGAAAAGCGCACTGGCAGTTTTCTAGAAGTGGAAGAACATAATTACCAGAAGCCCGTTTTTTCAAATTTACCTTTGTCAAACAATTGAGAGTACTCGAGAGCTATTAATCGTATCACTGCAAGAATAGACCCACGCACAGAACGCGCTTTGCGGGGGCTTGCGGAACTTTCCTACCGAAGGAATGATTAGGTTTACAATGCCACGTGCACGCGTTTAGCGAAAATTACAAAGATGGCACACTTTTGGATGATAATGACACGAGTACTGACCTACAAAATATACTTTTTGCGGACAACTTCATGGGCTCATTCTGTGACTATTTTAATTCTAGTCAGATCATTTAACACTTAGCAAGCAAGTGAAACCTTTTAGTGATCAGTTGCGCGATTAAAAAAATTGTAGGATTGGAAGGCGTGAACGTTTTTCTGGGAACTATTTTCCTAACTATTTGTTATATCGAAAAACATGTCATTGTGACATGTTTTGAATTACCTGTTAGAAGTCGAATATTTATCTTTAGATGTATAACCGTTTCAAAGATCAACTGAATAACTTAATTTAATTCATGAATACGAACATTTTAGCCGCCCACCGCCCATTTTTGCTTAAACGCACATTACAGAGAATCTATTACACTCCGGCGGTCTAACGAACGGTTTCAGCCCTTTTTCAGGGTCGGTTTTCGGGTAGATTTATAGTTATCTGGCGGTTTACGGTTCAGAAATTAAGGGCAATTTCGGTCTAACCTAGTCGAAAATACAGTTAACAGACTGTCTTAGCACGCTTTCACCCCGCATGTCTGACATAAAAGATCAACATCAGCTGAATTCTATGATACACAAAAGAAGCAAAGGAATCTATTGAAAAAACTATTCTTTTCTTCAAGGCGGATTTATATTCGAAAAAGCAACATTATGTAAGCTCAACTTAAGAACTTTTACACCAAAATTATGTACACATCAATTCCTAGGCCTATTCAAAAACAATTTCTCGTAAAATTGTATTTAAAAGACACTTACGTCTGGTTCAGACGCCGTGTGCTTCACATGAGCCGAATCGTATGCTAATGAAGGGGAACAAAGGACTTACCGGCACGCTAAATATCAAAAACGTTTTTTGAAAATAACGCTTAACGGGCGTTCCAAACTAAGTAAGCCAGGCAAAGTTCTGACTTTTAGACAAAAAGAAGTTTCACTTTTACAGCTGACTTTAGAAAAAGGCTATTTTCTTTTACGAAAGATATTCGATCGTCACAAAACAAAATTCCAGCGATCATTTTCGTTGTTTTCAGTTTCTGATAATCAGATTAGCGTGCCATCCTAAAGCAACCATGAGCTTAAAATCATTTTCAGACAATCAGGAATTTAAGCTCGTGAAGAGAAAGTTAAACTACTTGGTGAGAATGACACCATGTATCACCTCCACTGCCTAGCACGTGCGGTTTTTAATAATCAAAATGTGAAGAAGCAAATAATTAAAAGATAAAAGCTTGCCCGGGGAACAATGTTTGGGTAGTCAATGTAACAGGGTTAGTGGCGAAGAATTCCGTTCAGGAGTACGCCATTCTCATTGAAAAATATTCGGCCATAGTCACACAAAAGAATAAATTATTGAAGGTGTCTTTGGGAACGAGACCCGCCACTCGCGCTATTGTTGATTTCATTATGATAACGTGAAAGTTTTCTCGGAATCACGCTTGGAACAAATAAGTGTGTTATTTTATGTAATAACGAACCCTTGTAATGGCAAAGAATGACGGACCAAACATAGAGACAATAACACAATGTAGCGGGGAAAATCGACGATAAATGCGGGAATTAAGTAATTGCGGGCATGGCTAAGGATGAACTATCTGAAGAAACCGAAAAAATTGTACGTGTTAATACAAACAGTAAAGGCTGCATCAGTCAAATACGCTTGTTCGTCTTTATCGTTCACATGATATCCCTGATGATTAATCATTTGGCAATGTTTAGTTCCGTTCTCATTTCATAACAGTAATCAACATTTCCATCTAATTAACAGTAATGCATATTGCGTTTGGGTTTGACTCAAATCGAGATTCGTGCAAGCTCCCTGCTCAACTGATAAAAATGTGAAAATTGTCCTCTTAGGTAATATTTGTTTGTAAACAAGTGTAGTTTAAAACTTAAGTCTCCCTAAAAGAACTTAAAATCAGCTTTCCATTCTTGAGTAAAACGTGTGGTCTCGATTTTATCACTAAGTATCTTAAAATATTAATGGATCAAACTGAGACATTCCAAAAGTTTGGATAAGTTTGAAAAATTAGAATAAACATAGTTTTGATGCTTTGACAGTCCTGACAGTTAAACTGCGATAGTTTCTTGAACGTGCTTAAAGCAAGCTTGCTGAGATAAGGTTCCTTTTTATAATTAACACATTCTAAAAGCAAACGGAATATTCTAAAATGCCGATTAGTTTTGTCAATGATCATCCACTTCAATGAAATTTTTACCAAGTGTGGTCAAAATCGAAATAAGGCTGCCAAGATTTATGAACAAGGAGTTATATTTTACCACAGTCACTTTATGTGGTAAGATTTTATCTCAAAGAGTCATGATTTCTTCCAAATCCGATCCGGAAGTTACCACAGATGAAAAGGAAAACCTGCACCACTTGGAAATTTCCCACGAACCTTTCTGCATTACACATTCTGCAATACACGTATAAAGGTATAGGAAATTTTCATGTACCTTTACACGTTGTTAAAGGATGATGGTATGTGGAAATTCAGAAAGTACCAGAAATTTCCATGGTACCCTCACTTATTATAACATGTCTAATGGAGTAAGGTACATGGAAGTTTCCATCTACCTTTCCTGCATTACGTGTGCAAAGGTACATGGAATATTTTCCATGGTACCTATGTGAGGAATATGTCATACAGCTGGTGAAATCGTTTCGCCCTTATCACGCTTTAGTGAGTGAGAGAATCTAACGTTGCCAAATGTTGATCATCAGGATCTCGTGTGTACGATAAGACAAACCAACGTACTCGACCTGATGCAGCTTTAGTGAATTTGTATTATCGTACACCGATATTCCTGTGATCATCATTTGCATGTTTAGATTCTCTCCCTCCTAGGCGTGATATGGCGAACGTTTCACAGCTTTATGCATATTCTCATATAGGTACATGGAAATTTCCATGGAACCTTTGCACATGTAAGCAGGCAAGTACAATGGGAACTTCCATGTACCTTTCTCCTTACACATGGTTAGTAGTGAGGTACATGGAAATTTTCTTGTTTACTTTCTGAATTTCCACTACATCCTCCTTAACGTGTCAGGTACATGAATGTTTCATATACCTTTATACGTGTATTGCAGAATGTGTATGCAGAATGTTCGTGGGAATTTCCAAGTGGTGCAGTGTTTTCTTTCATCTGGTTACTTCGATCGATTTGGAAGAAATCATGGCTCTTTGGAGATAAATCTTACCACATAACGTGATGTGGAAAAATATAACCTCCTTCTTCATAAATCTTGGCACCTTATTCGATTTTGACCACACTTGTACAAAATTTCATTGAATGGTGATACAGTGGCAAACTAATCGCATTTGAATAGTCCGTTTGGTTTTTAGAATGTGTAATTATAAAATGGACTTATCTCACAAGCTGCTTTAAGAACGTTCAAGACACTATCGCAATACTGTCAGACTGTCAAAAAAGGCCAAATTCCCAAAACTGTGTTTATTCTAATTTTTTTACTTATCCAAATTTTTTGGATGTCTTTGGCCCATTAATATTTTGAGAATACTTAGCCGTGATAAAATCAGATACCCACGTTTTACTCAGAATAAAGCTGAGTTTGCGTTCCTTTTAGAGAGGCTTAAGTTTTAAACCTGCACTTTTTTACAAACAAATCCCCTAACGACAGATTTTAAATTTTTATCAGTTTGAGGCAGGGAACTTGCCGAATCTCGATTTGAGTCAACCCAACACAATATGCAATTACTTTTAATTATATGGAATTTGATAACTGTTATATGAAATGAGAAGAGAACTAAACATTGCCAAATGATTTGATCATCAGGATATCGTTGTACGTAAAGGACACGACAGCGTATTTGACTGATGCAGCCTTTAGTGGTTGTATTAACACGTACAATTTTTTTCGGTTTCTTCTGATAGTTCATCCTTACCAGGCCCGCAATTCCTTACTTCCACATTTATGTCGATGTTCCCAGGCTACATGTGGTTATTATCACTATATTTGGTCCGTCTTCTTGCCATTACAAGGGTTCGTGATTACATAAATAACACACATTATTTGTTTTCCAGCGTAATTCCCGAGAAAAATGACCACGTTATCATAATGATTAACATCCGCGAGTGGCGGTCTCGTTCCCGAAGAAACCTCAATAATTTATTCGTTGTATGATATTGCGCTCCGAATATTTTTCAGTGAGAATCTGGCGTCAAAAAGTCCTTGAAAGGATTTCGCTTCGGCCAACTAACACCGTGTACATGGCCTACCCACAACATTGTTCCCCGGGCAAGCTTTTATCTTTTAATTATTTGCTTCTTCACATTTTGATTATTAAAAAACGCACGCCACGAAAAGTGCTAGGCAGTGGAGGGTGATGCAATGGTGTGATTTCTCACCGAGTAGTTTAACTTCTCTTCACTGAGCTTATAATGTCACGGATTGTTGAAAATGATTTTATAGCTCACGGCGCTTTAGGATGGCTATACGCTGAATCTTTAACTCAGATTACGTGCCATCCTACCGTGAGCTTCAAATCATTTTCAGACATCAGAATTTAAGCTCGTGCAGAGCAAAGTTAAACTACTTGGTGAAGAATCACAAGCCCCATGCTCACCCTCCATCTACCTATCACGTGCGTTTTTAATAATCAAAATGTTGAGAAGGCAAATAATTTTAAAAGATAACAGCTGCCCGGGGAACATGTTTGGGTAGTCAATGTAACAGGGTTCAGTGCGAATATTCTTTCAGGACTACGCACGGTCTCCACTGAAAAAATATTCGGCGCGCCATGCTCACACAAAGAATAATTATTGAAGTTTCTTGGAACGAGACCCGCCACTCGCGCTATTGTTAATTTCATTATGATAACGTGTCAATTTTCTCGGAATTTCGCTTGGAGCAAATAAGTGTGTTATTTTATGTAATAACGGGCCCTTGTAATGGCAAAGAATGACGGACCAAACATATAGTTATAATAACACAATGTAGCTGGGAAAATAGACGATAAATGGAGGAATTGAGTAATTGCGTGTATGGTTAAGGATGAACTTATTATCTGACGAAACCGAAGAAATTGTACGTGTTAATGGAAACAATAAAGGCTGGATCAGTCAAATACACTTGTTTGTATTTATCGTACACACTATTCCTGATGATCATCTTTGGCTGTTTAGTTTCAGCTTCTGTTCTCATTTCATACAATTCTCAACATTCCCATCTATAAAATAATGCATATTGCGTTGGGTTTGACTCAATCGAGATTTCGTGCAAGCTCCTGCTCAACTGATAAAATGTTAAGATTTGTCCTGTTAGGTGTATTTGTTTGTAAACAAGTGTCAGTTTTTAATATATAACTGAAGCCTCTCTAAAGACTTAACTCAGCTTTCATTCTTGATAAACGTGTGGTCTCGATTTTATTCACCAGGCTAGAGTATCTCAAATATTATTGGCTCAAAGACATTCCAAAATTTGGGAAGTTTAAAATTAGAATTAACACAGTTTTGATTCGTTACAGTCATGACAGTTAATCTGCGATAGTTTCTTGAACGTTCTTAAAGCAAGCTTAGCTGGAATAAGGTTCCTTTTTATAATTACCATTCTAACAAACGGAATTTTCTAAAATGCCGATTAGTTTTGTCTGATCATCCACTTCAATGAATTTTTTTCCCAAGTGTTGTCACAAATCGAAATAGAGGCTGCCAAGATTTATGAAGAAGGGTTATATTTTAACCACATCACTTTATGTGTAAGATTTATCTAAAGATCTGATTTCCGTTCCCAATCGATACGAAGTACCCTATGAAAAGGCAAACCTGCACCACTTGAAATTTCCACGAACCTTTCTGCATACACATTCTGCAATACACCGTATAAAGGTATTGGAAAATTTTCATGTACCTTTACACGTTTAAAGAAGTATGGTATTGGAAATTCGAAAAGTACACAGATAATTTCCTATGTACCCGCTCACTTATTAACTTGTGTAATGGAGAAAGGTACCTTGCAGTTTTCACCTGTACCTCCTGCATTACTGTGCAAAGTGAACATGAAATTTCCATGTACCTATGATGAAGAAATTGCTACACTGTGAAATCGTGACCCTTATCACGCTTTAGTGAGTGAGAGAACTAACATTGCCAAATGATTATCATCAGGATATACCTGTGTACGATAATATAATCACTACAAGCTTCATCAGTCAAATACGCTTGTTTGTCTTTATCGTACACAGATATTCCTGTGATCAATGCTTGGCAATGTTTAGTTCTCCTCACTCACTAAAGCGTGATAAGGGCGAACGATTTCACAGCTGTATGCATATTCCTCATATAGGTACATGGAAATTTCCATGTACCTTTGCACAGTAATGCAGGAAGGTACATGGAAACTTCCATGTACCTTTCTCCATTACACATGTTAATAAGTGAGGTACATGGAAATTTCTGTGTACTTTTCTGAATTTCCACATACCATCCTCCTTTAAACGTGTAAAGGTACATGAAAATTTTCATATACCTTTATACGTGTATTGCAGAATGTGTAATGCAGAAAGGTTCGTGGAAATTTCCAAGTGGTGCAGGTTTTCCTTTTTCATCTGGGTTACTTCGGATCGATTGGAAGAAATCATGCTCTTTGAGATAAATCTTACCACATAAAGTGACTGTGGTAAAATATAACTCCTTCTTCATAAATCTTGGCAGCCTTATTCGATTTTGACCACACTTGGTAAAAATTTCATTGAAGTGGATGATCATTGACAAAACTAATCGGCATTTTAGAATATTCCGTTTGTTTTTAGAATGTGTTAATTATAAAAGGGAACCTTATCTCAGCAAGCTTGCTTTAAGAACGTTCAAGAAAACTATCGCAGATTAACTGTCAGGACTGTCAAAGCATCAAAACTGTGTTTATTCTAATTTTTTAAACTTATCCAAATTTTTGGAATGTCTTTGAGCCATTAATATTTTGAGATACTTAGCCGGTGATAAAATCGAGACCACACGTTTTACTCAAGAATGAAAGCTGAGTTTAAGTTCTTTTAGAGAGGCTTAAGTTTTAAACTGCACTTGTTTACAAACCAATACCACCTAACAGGACAAATTTAACATTTTTATCAGTTGAGCAGGGAGCTTGCACGAATCTCGATTTGAGTCAAACCCAAACGCAATATGCATTACTGTTAATTAGATGGAAATGTTGATAACTGTTATGAAATGAGAAGGGAACTAAACATTGCCAAATGATGATCATCAGGAATATCGTGTGTACGATAAAGACAAACAAGCGTATTTGACTGATGCAGCCTTTAGTGTTTGTATTAACACGTACAATTTTTTCGGTTTCTTCAGATAGTTCATCCTTAACCATGCCCGCAATTACTTAATTTCCACATTTATGGTCGATTTTCCCAGCTAAATTGTGTTATTATCACTATATTTTGGCCGTCATTCTTTGCCATTACAAGGGTTCGTTATTACATAAAATAACACACTTATTTGTTCCAAGCGTAATTCCGAGAAAACTGACACGTTATCATAATGAAATTAACAATAGCGCGAGTGGCGGGTCTCGTTCCCAAAGACACCTTCAATAATTTATTCTTTTGTGTGAGTATGGCGCCGAATATTTTTCAGTGAGAATGGCGTAGTCCTGAAAGGAATTCTTCGCCACTAACCCTGTTACATTGACTACCCAAACATTGTTCCCCGGGCAAGCTTTTATCTTTTAATTATTTGCTTCTTCACATTTTGATTATTAAAAACCGCACGTGCTAGGCAGTGGAGGTGATGCATGGTGTGATTCTCACCAAGTAGTTTAACTTTCTCTTCACGAGCTTAAATTCCTGATTGTCTGAAAATGATTTTAAGCTCACGGTTGCTTTAGGATGGCACGCTAATCTGATTATCAGAAAACTGAAAACAACGAAGATGATCGCTGGAATTTTGTTTTGTGACGATCGAATATCTTTCGTAAAAGAAAATAGCCTTTTTCAAAGTCAGCTGTAAAGTGAAACTCTTTTGTCTAAAAGTAGAACTTTTGCCTGGCTTACTTAGTTTGAACGCCCGGTTAAGCGTTATTTTCAAAAACGTTTTGATATTTATGTGTAGCCATGGTGAACGCGTCCTTTGTCCTCTTCGTTAGCATACGATTCGGCTCATGTGAAGCACACGGCGTCTGAACCAGACGTAAGTGTCTTTTAAATACAATTTTACGAGCAATTGTTTTTGAATAGGCCTAGGAATTGATGTGTACATAATTTTGGTGTAAAAGTTCTTAAGTTGAGCTTACATAATGTTGCTTTTTCGAATATAAATCCGCCTTGAAGAAAAGAATAGTTTTTTCAATAGATTCCTTTGCTTCTTTTGTGTATCATAGAATTCAGCTGATGTTGATCTTTTTTGTCAGACATGCGGGGTGAAAGCGTGCTAAGACAGTCTGTTAACTGTATTTTCGACTAGGTTAGACCGAAATTGCCCTTAATTTCTGAACCGTAAACCGCCAGATAACTATAAATCTACCCGAAAACCGACCCTGAAAAAGGGCTGAAACCGTTCGTTAGACCGCCGGAGTGTAATAGATTCTCTGTAATGTGCGTTTAAGCAAAAATGGGCGGTGGGCGGCTAAAATGTTCGTATTCATGAATTAAATTAAGTTTATTCAGTTGATCTTTGAAACGGTTATACATCTAAAGATAAATATTCGACTTCTAACAGGTAATTCAAAACATGTCACAATGACATGTTTTTCGATATAACAAATAGTTAGGAAAATAGTTCCCAGAAAAACGTTCACGCCTTCCAATCCTACAATTTTTTTAATCGCGCAACTGATCACTAAAAGGTTTCACTTGCTTGCTAAGTGTTAAATGATCTGACTAGAATTAAAATAGTCACAGAATGAGCCCATGAAGTTGTCCGCAAAAGTATATTTTGTAGGTCAGTACTCGTGTCATTATCATCCAAAAGTGTGCCATCTTTGTAATTTTCGCTAAACGCGTGCACGTGGCATTGTAAACCTAATCATTCCTTCGGTAGGAAAGTTCCGCAAGCCCCCGCAAAGCGCGTTCTGTGCGTGGGTCTATTCTTGCAGTGATACGATTAATAGCTCTCGAGTACTCTCAATTGTTTGACAAAGGTAAATTTGAAAAAACGGGCTTCTGGTAATTATGTTCTTCCACTTCTAGAAAACTGCCAGTGCGCTTTTCCGTTAGTGTAATGCCTACCTACGAGAATAGGATATTTTAGTTGAGTGCAGCTTACCTAGAATTCATTATTTCCAGGCAAACAATGAGTCCTGTGGAATTCAGCGACGAAGAAATGACGACTTTTCGTAAAAAAACACGCCTTTAAAACAGCGTCTTTTTGAATAACTAATAGCTCTGTTCTTCAAAAACACTGATATGACGAGGAAAAGGACAAAATTTTGTTTATCGTGGCCAAATAAAACGTTAGAAATATCCGGTTGATTGCGAAATATTGGCAGTTTACTTACTGAGAGAACGATGATGCCATATTGAAATTTGATTTTGCCGCTCAGCTCGCTTTTTTACCGGATGTGACGTCATTTTTTGTTGGATGATCTAGATACACAAAAAGTGCCAGGCGTCGCAGAGTGT
>JAHPZR010027609.1:0-30098 GCA_019787425.1 Platygyra sinensis
CTGAGACTGTGCCATAAACGCCGGTTGGAATAAAATTTAAACTGCCTCAATGAGGCGATGACTCTCGATGGCGTGTGCCTTACCAACAACATCGTATATGTTGTGGTTTGAATTTTTTTTGGTTTAATTTTTATTAAACCAGTTTAAATTTTTCAAACTGGGTTGAAATTTTTCAAACCAGATAGATTTCAACCGTTTTTTTTTGTCAACTATCTATAAGAAAGTGAAAAAAACTCTTCACATTTCTCTTCCTCACATTCCTCTATCCTATTCTCTCCTATTCTCGCTGAGTTCTGCCAGCTACTCTACCCCTTCCCCCAAATTATACTAATTAACAGCAGGTTTCACTTTTTTTTTCTTTTTATCCTGTGCTCACCAGGATTTGAACCGCCAACCTCTGGATCTGCTTCCCACTGTCATTACCACTTGGCCATGAAAGCAATGGATGCAAGAGCTCTCATACTTGTTTTAATTATCAGTTCATCACCCCAAGCCCCTCTCATAAATTTTAATTTTCATAATACAATAATTTAATTTATCATAATACAATAATTTAATTATCATAATACAATAATTTTAATTATTCATAATACAATAAATTTAATTTATTCATAAATACAATAATTTAATTATTCATAATACAAATAATTTAATTTATTCATACATGAACTTTGTCTTAATTACTAAGGCGCAATTCCAAATAAGTAGTTAGGTAGGCCTAATCACTAACCTGAGAACTCAACCCAAACTACTAAGTCATATGCAAAGTTCCCAGCCTAACATCAAAGCTAACCATTCTAATTAAGTGCTTAGGCCTAATCACTAACTTGAGTGCTTAACCCAAATTACTAAGACACATGCTCACATTCTGCTCAAAATTGAAAATTAAACTGGTTTAAAAATTTCAACCCAGTTTGAAAAATATGAACCAGTTTAAAAAATTTAAACTGGTTTGACAAGAATTAAACCAAAAATAAATTCAAACCACAACATATACAAGGCCACTGTGACTACCACACCCGGTGATGCAAGAGTCTACATTGGCATTACGGAGCATAGTTTCAAGACGAGGTTCAACAACCACAAGGTTTCCATCAAACACTGCAAGCACCCGCATGACACTGTCCTATCCAAATACATCTGGGACCTTGAGGACAGCGATACCGATTTCTCAATCAAGTGGTCGATTGTCACGCGTGCAAGATCTTACACGGGAAACTCGTCACGCTGTTATTTGCCTGATGGAAAAGCTCTGCATTCTATCCGCTGACAAATCAACACTTCTCAACAAGAGATCTGAGTTGATAACTAAATGCAGGCATGAAAACAAATTCTATGCAGCCAATCAGAAGCGGGATCGCTTCACACACCCTCCTCAAGTCAGTTTAAATTTTTTTCCAATCGCCGTTTACGGCACAGTCTGATGATCACTTTGTGCGTGAAACTCGAGTAACTGTGTTACAGTTTCTATCTTGAATTAGTATTTCGCTCTCTGCATGTATTTGCATCGAGCACTCTTACGATTGTGTGAAACCTTTTACATTTTAGTTTGTTTAAAAACTAGCTACATGTAACGATGTTATAGCTTTCTCTCTAAACATTCATTTGATAATTATTGATTTAATTATTTTATGTACACAAGCCAGTACAAACCAGGAACGTGATCAGAGTTCTAAAAGATGGAAATGCACTAACACTACATGTAATATCACAGCATGTAAGCTCAGCTACTTGTCAGTCCTTCTCAAGAAGGAACTATCGATCTGTTTGTTCTCAACATTTACTTCACATCAATGACTGCCTTATGTTTTGGATAAGTATTGATTTTAACAAAAAACTATGCTATTCACTCAAAAAAGATCTCTATCTAGTGGATGGTGGTACCCTTCCTTTGAACCACTGGGACCAGAATTTTGTTATAATGTGACGAGCAAAGACATACCCAGCGTGGGAAGTTTTTAAATGACTGCACCATGTAGAACCTGTGGAAGTACACTGCTCCTGTGGCCATTGTGTCATAACGTCTGATATTCAGTGTGTCAAGGAGCTAATTACATGTATTTGATCAGTGCAAGTCAACGAGTTCAGGAATATTAGGGATATAAAATTATCTAGACTTCCTGATTTACAAAGCAATTTGTTGTTCCCTTAGACAGAGTTAGCAGAAATTTACCTTCAACTTTCTAAACTCCCCATTTTTTGAACCAATTTCTTAAGCCCTGTCTAGCATTAGGGGGTTATGCATTTCTCCTGTCAGAATTTCAAACAATTTCATGTCACAAGTTTAGAATGTCCTTGTATCACTGTGGAAAATCAAATTGTAACACAAGTCATGTCATTTGCCATCATTTTATTGGTCTCCATATCGCTTTTTCAATGCTATATCCCATTAGGAATTTTACCACAACTGGACCTTATCTCTGTTTCATTAGGTGGTTTAAAAAAAATCAGGTTTTTGTACAGTGGCACCCCGTTATAACAAACCCCACTATAACAAAGACCCCATTATAACGAACAACATTTGAAAGCCTGGCAGAATTACAGTAAAATATGTGGAAACAAACCCCTATATAATGCACCCCGCTATAACGAAATCCCCGCTATAACAAATAGATTTTGACGGTCCCAGTGCACAATTTACCTCACTATAACATATATTTATTTTGTCCTGTCGCTCGCAGTCAGTAAAAACGACATGATAATACAAATGGTTGACAAGCCAAGCACAACTCCTATTGGTCAAGATAGGGAAACTTCGATCTTCAAAGCTTTGCTTTATTTAAATGTAGCTGTTCCTGCGCAAGTCTGTGGTCTGTTTTGTGTGGTGTTTATCCCATTGGTCAGCTTGGTTCAGCTTGGTTACCCCGCTATAACAAATATTTTTGTTGTTAACCAGATAATTTGTTATGACGGATAACGAAGACTCCGCTACGATGAACATTTTTTTGGTACGGTAACATTTGGTCATAGTGAGGTGCCACTGTAATCGGTTTGGTTAAAAATTTTACAACTTGTAGACACATATGCAAACTAACATACAATCTAACATACAATCTAAAGTACAATCTTTAAAGGATGATGGCACTATTTTATGCATGTAAAATATGACTGGGTTATTGACTAAGCATGAAGTCAAGACTGCTGGATAGTGGCCAAGTTCCTGTTTTGTGTATGTCTGTGGACCGTGACAGCCATTATCCAGATGTTTTGACTGAACAATCTTGGTCAATTAAGGATTTATTATGTGGCTTTTAGGAAAATTTTTCTTGCGGGACATGGTGGGAAATTCTGTGCCAGCAAGATGGGGCCTCTTGGCTGCTCAGGTAGCTAATCAGAGTCAAGGATTTAATTTGGCTCACCTTGCCCACTCACAGAGCTTACCGTAGAGTAAACACACATTTTACACAAATTGACCACGCATTTGACACGCACCAAACACGCAAATCGTACACGTGTATAGTCCAACTCGAAAGACAAAGAGGGCCCCATAGACCGGCAACGTCGCAACAATATAGAAGGTTTCACGGTCACCGACGCCATCTTGGTTGTGGGGCAAACACGGCAAAGTTTACAGTGAATGTATGGGAAAAACCGTGATTTTGATGCTTGATAACTCGAGGAAGGTTGATATTCTGAAATTTCTGTGAATTTCAAACTGAAGATATTAGCTAAAAGAGTTAACCGATTAAATTTGAAGGGCATTGGTTTGCTGAGAAGCGAGAAAATCGTCTTTTTAGTTTTTCATACAAATGTTTCTAAATTTTCCTGCCAACGGCGGCTCCGTTATACACACAAATATATAAAAAATAAAATCTAAATTTGCGGCTTTCTTTGTAAGAGTACAATTCTCAAATTTGATCCGTTACCTCTTTTAGCTAGTATTTTTAGTTTGTAATTCAGAGAAATTGTTGAATGTCAACCTTCCTCAAGTTATCGAGCATCAAAATCACGATTTTTCTCATACATTCACTGTAAATTTTGCCGTGTTTACTACCCCACTACCAAGATGGCGTCGATCGACGAAACCTTCTATTAAAAAATTCATAATTGAACTGGGACAAACATCTCCAGAAGCATACCACAGTCAAGCATGTGCTCTCATGATCTCAATCGAGAAGTAATGGACAGAAAACCCTTACAGAAAGCCAGGGTAGCATTCGTACACGTAGAAGCAAAAGGATACAGTCTCATTCGGTTTCCGCAGTTCATAATGAAACGGGTTCCTTCCCTCCTGTAGCGTATTTCAGTCATGTAATCAATGCCATCTAACCTGGATGGCGTCCTCAACAGGTCCTCCTTGCTGAAGTACCAGTTGGGCATGATTGCTTAAGTTCCAGAACACACTATGTAAAAACTACATTTCATCAGTATAAACCTTCATCTGCCGCCATGTTTTCCACCAAGTTACAATGCGGCCCGGCCACCAAGCTGAAGCTATGAAGTTGGACCCAGCTTCCCACGTTCTTCCTCTACTCTCCTCCCACAGAAAGCAATGGCTGGTGTGAGTATTTTCTGTGGCAATCCTTTTCGTTGTTAAGTAATCCTGACATTTCCTAAGTAGCCTACAATTATTTTGGATATAGCAGACGTTTATGAGTCTTTCGGTCAAACAATTTTTGTTTCTTTTCACAGGCTTTGTACACGTATCCCGATAACTTTCGGGCCTACAAAATTCTTATCGCTGCCGAATATAGCGGGGCAAAAATTACTCTACCACCCTTCAAGCTGGGCGAGACGAACCAGACTGCCGAGTTTTTGAAGAAATTTCCACTGGGAAAGGTATATTTAAGAGGTTTTAGTTAGAAAATGAAAGTAAAAAAAAATTGTTAAAAAATTTTATATTAAACCAACATTGAAATCTGTACAGTACAACTAAGTAATTATAATTGATGAGCAAGATCCATAAGATCCCGGATCCTCTGATACTGAATGCCTACTGAATACTGAACTAATGTACAAACGGCAAAAAATCAAAGATTTTTTAGTGACTCCACAGACAAAAGTTTTGACTAATTTTTGATGCATAAGTGATGATGAACTAGCCCCCCCACCACATGAACCTTTGTACTTTGAACTTTATTTATCATTAGTATATACCACACAAGTGAATATTACTTTTCGCGAGCACTGATTGGCTAGCGCGGAGGTGATTAGCCAAGTACTATTCACCTCCAAGCAGCCAAAGGAAAACAAAAGTGGCTTTTGGGCCACTAGTTATTCAGCTTGTGTGGTGTATACTAATTTTAATCACCTCAGTGTCAATGAAAGTGGTGGATATTTACCTCAACTTCGGTGAATAATTATTAATTATCTTTATTATTGTCAGTGCATTGTTGCCACTTGTAGTTTTACAATCATTTGTTAGCAGATATTGGCGGTGTCTTGTGAACAGACAACATTTTGAATCCTTATTTGAAGAGGGTCGTACAGGGGTATTCTAGTGATGCATGATTAGCTGATTTTATTTCCCCTTAAAGAGTGAATTTAGGAAATTATTCTTCGTGACTCGTGATCTGAAGGTTTTGCGTGACCTGTGAAGAACTTGGATTGTTAACCGGAAGTGGTGATCTCACCACTCTTTTTCCATGATTTTGAGATGCAAGTCTTCCAAATGGTTAGAGGGGTCTTGTATCAAGAGTGACTTAGGCATGCGATTTGCAAATTATGGAACCTTGACTTAGCACTTTGCGATTTTGCTTCCTTCAAACACTCTTTCTTGTATAATAAAAGAGTATCAAAAGAGTATCTTACTTGTTATTTTTGTGATTCGGGAAAAGGAAACTTTCATGTCTGTGATTCGTGATCCTCTATTTTTTCCGTTGCTGAACCATGCTAGAGACCCTCTTATACGACCCTCTTTGAGCCATTAAACTTGTGAAAAACCATTTTTTTAAATTTATTTTTCCCCAATTTTTTGTGGTTGGTGCTTGATCAAATGACAGAGATGTCAGAAGCAGAGGAACCCCCTTGTCACTCACTAAGTAGAAAAAAGGAGCTATCTGTCTCGCAGGGTAGGGACCTGGGAGGACTTTCTCTTAAGGTGTTCAATCTCCACAGGTCCACCCCAGAAGCCTATGTGGTTCCTTTTGGAGTTTTACGCCAGAAAAAAAAATGATAGGAGATAATGTGTTGTCTTCCAACAGGACCTCTTAGGGGTGAAAAAAGTTTCAAGCTGATTTTAGTACCTATTAGGGCTTTTTTTTTTTAAACATCTGATGATCACCTCTGTACATAAATTTATAAGTGAGTCTCCCTTCCTCTCCCCCTCTGGTAGGGGGAAGTTGGAGATTTGTCCCAAGGAGGCCTTTTTTTAGAGAGAACTTGAAATGTCAGTAAATAAAATTATTTTTTCACTGGGGTTGGAGGAAGTCCTCTAACTTATAACAAACTGATCAATATGACATTTTACACATTGCTAGGTGTTTTTAAGTTTGGCATTTAATGACGTTCAAACGAAAATTTTCAAGTTGATAGCATTTTTTTAAATTTTTACTGCAGGCAGATAATGAGTTATTTGTACCAGTAACATTTGGAATTATTTACGCAACGGACCCACTTCTACAAAATATGACTAAGATCATTTGCCTCCGTTGACTCACCTTCGATATTTTTAACTTTAAACTCCTGTAGACCGTGCTCAATAATGGGATAATTTTTCGAAATCAGTGTTAGTAGTTTACCATACTCTTTATCTCTGAAATGAAGAAGGTGACCCCCAATTTTTTTTTGCATTTCCAACGTTTTCACAAAATTTAACCCTTTAAGAGGCATTTGAGACCGCCACACAGATGCATGAAGAGCTAATAAGAACGGAATTCGATGGTGCATTGTGCCAAAAATTCAAACTTCTAGTCGGTAGATTTCTTCATTTTTCCCTAAACGTAGAAAATCAGCAGAAAAATGATCCATCAAAAGAAAAATTGGGGTCACTGAATGACCAAGATCGTAAAATCCAGGCAAAGCTCTAAGAATGGCCATCTGCCCTATCGTTTGTTTATTTTATGACCTAGTGTGCACGCTCATGCATGACGTGGCATGTGAATTTGTGTGCGCAGTAAAGATGCACAGAAACAATTAGCGCTAACATCCTTAAACACTTGAGCAAGAGAGCATTTGGAGCTATTTGTCATTGATTAGAATTGCAGGGCACCCTGTACGTTAAAAGACATGTAATGTTAAGGGTGGTAATCCTGACAATGTAGATATTGTAACACATTAATAAATCAGCTAGCATTTTTCAATAATGCCATGTCAGTTTTATATTTTCTACTTTATAAGCATTGTAATTTCCATTATTTTATCATGTGTAGGTCCCAGCCTTTGAGACCAAAGAAGGGAAGTGTATTTACGAAAGCAATGCCATTGCTTATTATGGTATGTTTCTGTATGGCCTTAATATATCATATTTTTACCACTACTCCAACAAGTGCGCTACTGTTGAGAGAAAAGATCTATTAAATTTATTGCCTTCAGGGACTGTTAAGGCTCTGCACCATGCGTATGGCACATAAAGCTACTACATGTAATGGTGTATTCTGAAAGTACTTGCCGGGCCTGTGATGCTCCTTAGCTGCAATACAGCTAGTAAATATATTCACTTTCTAGTGGAAAGGACTCTCATTAGACAAGTGAAATTTTCAGTGTAGTGATGCATAAACGTGTGAGAAATCACAATGCAAAGCGTTTGCTTTGTTTTTATCCCCAAACCAGTTAATCGGACTCTGCTTGGAAACAAGGTTTTTGCTTAATCCATGTGCTTTCTGTTTTCAATGATACTGTAGAATCAGTTGACCTGAATATGTTTTGTGTGCTGTAATTAACCAAATAATATACCTTCATTTGAACATTCCTAAATTGGATGTCAGACTCTGAGATTGTTGCCGTTTGCATTATGAGTACAGAGTCCACCACAACAATTTGTGATCCTGAAAACAATGAAGACAAAGCTTCCAAGCCTTGTAGTCTATTTGAGGGATGTTGAGTACAAAGATGGCACAGGGGAAGGTTTAACACAAGAAATCTCGTGAAGCCTAGAAAAAGAATCCCCAGTTCTGATGGATCGAATGTCATAAGTGTAGTGGGAAAAAGCATAAATGGGAGGCTGAAAGAACAAAATGCACACATGGTACCACTTGTCAAATTTTTTTTTCTGGCCCATTTACCATATTTATCGTAATGGCCCAAACTTTTTTTAAATGGCCCATAAATTTTCATTGTCATGGGCCATAGGCTTATTTGCTTTTTTTGCCTACCCAGTCCCTCTGCCTTTACAAGTCAGAAAAATTGGTCAGACATTTAGGCCTCGAAATGAAGTTGGTGAATGTACTGTCAGTTGAAATAAACCTTTTAATTTTTTAAAGATATGGCAACCATTTTTGAATTCCATTTTTTTAAATAGCTATTATGAGATGGCTAATTTGCCTCGAGCATCCCATGTCTCTCCAAAAAAAAAAACCAAATTGGCCACCATATTGGTCACAAGGTCTGTTAAGGTGTTTAATATCAAGATATTAGATGCCTTCTCTTTGGGTTACAGAATTCAATAATCGCCTTTTGCTGAGATCTAATATTATGTGAATTCAAGCTTTTCCAACCTTGGTCCTCCTTGTGAACGATAAAGTTTAATGAGAACCCTTAGAATGCTACAACAAGATGGGTATGAGTACAACTTTTCAAACCTGCATGTAGCACTTAGCATGCTTTGGATGATCAAGTTTCATACCAGTCTTTTACACTTGGATAGTTCAGTCAACTGGTTGGCAACAGGAGGGACTGAGAGCCTTGAGAACATAATTGGACTGGAATTCAAAGTCCTACCTGAACTTGATTTTGTGCTTGTTCTGCTATCTAAATATTTGTAATCTCTTCCATTTTCAGTGTCCAATGATCAACTACGAGGCAACACTCAACTGGAAGGAGCACTTGTTCAGCAGTATGTGAACTTTGCTGACCACGAACTCTTGCCTGCAGTGGCCACCTGGGTTTTTCCAACTCTAGGTTTGATGCAGTTTAACAAGCAGGTGTGTAAGTTTGTTCACACGAGATAAAATTTGATATAAATGTGTGAGGGAGTGACTGGAGTTTTGTGCAGTTGTTGTGAATTTAATCTTCTTGATGCAGCCATTCTGCAAGCTATAAACTTCAGAAGTCTGCAATGTTGATCTTAAACTTAAACTTGGTTGTCATGAATGAGGTGTTGTACTGGAGGTGAAAAGTGCCAGTCAGAATAACTGTTTGAATTTGGTCTTAATATGTTTTAAGGAAAAAAAATGTGTCTGAACCTAATGGCCTATTAAATCAGTTCAACTCTGGTTTCCTAACATGATGTCACTAGAAATATTTGATTATCTACTCTACCTGGAAGGGATTCTGTTCTATCATAGGGCTACCCCTGGTGTTAAATTCACTTTGTCATCTGTACACTAGTCCCAAGTGGAGAGAGGTTCTACCAGTGTCCTGCCTAAGAATGCAACACAGTGAAGTTACCTGGCCAGGGCTCAAAGCAAGATTACTTGACCAAGACTCCAGGATGCTAATCGTTAGGCCATGCTGCCTCCTAGATTTGTGTCTAAAATATTGATAATCTAAAATGTTCCTTTGCTCAACCACACCATATGCTGTAAACCAGCGTCCTAATGAACTATGGTTACTACATTTATGATGCTTCAATGCTCTTATCTGATATTGTCCTGTTTGTATTCCAAAGGCCACTGATAAAGCCATGGAGGACATAAAGAAATCATTGACAGTATTGAACAATGCCTTGTTGACGAAGACTTTCCTTGTAGGTGAACGTGTGACACTTGCCGACATCTCGGTTGCTTGCAATCTCCTCATGTTGTACAAACAGGTCAGTTATTCTACTTTAAATTACGGTTTCATTAAATGCAATTTCCCTTTGAATGACTCCATATTTACCGTAACCTTAACTTGTGGTTTGTTGTCAGGTGATGGAGCCCAGCTTCAGAGCTCAATTTGGTAATGTAAACAGGTGGTTCCTCACCACTGTGAACCAGCCACAGTTTAAAAAGGTGTTGGGTGAAGTAAAGCTGTGTGAAACCATGGCCAAATTTGATGGTAGGTCAGTTACAGTTACAGATAAATGTCATACAGTACGTGTAATAGAGGGGAATGGTTGTGAAGTGTGACAAAGTTCTTTGTTAAATGTGTGTGACTCTGCACAAAACACAACGGTTGTTTACTTCGTAGTGAGGAACTAACCAGAAGAAATATTTTGGTTACAGTACAGGCATACAGTAAACTTCTGAAAGAGATGAACCCCTGAAAGTAAGGTCAAAAATTTATGGGAAATCCAGAAACTAGCAACCCCCTGAAAGTAGCGAACACTCTGAAAAAAGTGAACACTCAAAAGTAGTTCGCCCAACAACCACCATGAAAATGGCAGAAATAGTATAAAATACTTTTCCAATCAAAAGTTAAGTGAAAGTTAGGTTCCGTCTTCAACAAGGGAAAGTATCATGTATGCCACAAAGCATTGTAAAATGTCAATTTGTGTTACAAGTTAAAAGGGCTCAGTCACGGTTAAACGGTTTGAAAAGTTTAGCTAAACTTTTCAAATTCGTTGTTTGTCAATGTTCTCCATCCTTAACCATCCTTGTTCCTTTATGGTTTATTATTATCTCTTTGATGTTTTTCTATCTTTATGAAGTGTTATTTTCAGGTTTCCTTCAATTTAACAGTAATTTTGTTGATGCTCAAAATAACTCAAAATACTGTGACTGAGCCCCTTTAATGAAGTGTAGTGTTAAAACCTAACCTGTATGAAGAATTTTGCCCAAGTACTTAACGTGAATGTACTAAAGGAAAATTTGATTTAAATTAATATCATTTTCAAATGAAGCATATCAGAAGAAACATTTCTTCAAATTTAAATTGAAAACTTGACCAGTGCACTAATTGAGATCTTGTCACAGCAGATTCACATAGCAGTAGACTAGCAGTGCGTCATGAACTAGAAACAGTTTACAGTATCTGACAAGCTTTCGTACTAACCACTGATCTAGACATAAAGGGCCTTAGTTGTACCAACTTTACATCACTTTTTAAGCTCCCTGCAAGCAATGACTTGCTGAAAAAAAAAACAGATTGTGTACCAGACCATCCAACAAAAATCTTGCCATCTTTGTTTGCCAGGCTTCATACGCGTTCCCTAAATATTGGAGCAGTTTTCAGTTGAGTGTCGTTAAACCAAACCAAAGTAATGACTCTTACTATACAATAAAAAATGACACAAACGATTTAAGGAACTAATCAAATCTCAAAGTAATTACATGTAGCTGAGATAAAGTGCGGGAAAAAAGTGAGAGTCGCAATTGATTTTTGGCCTTACTTCTGATTGGATTGGAAAGTGGCACAAGTTTTTTTTGAGCCAATCATGTAGCATAGTTGATGCAAAAACCAATTTCTTTTCAACACTTGAACAAAAACAACGGACAGTGAGGACTGCTAGTAATACACCTATCAATGTTTACCTATCAATGTTTAGCCCAAGGGGGGGGGGGGGGGGCGAGGAGGAGGGGAAGACCCTGGGCATATGTTGCGCATTTGACTTTTCAGAAAAATTTTTGGTCAAAATCCCCACCATGGGGCCCCAAAACTTCAAATCAGTTCAAACATGATCCCTAGGTGTTCCATCAATTTATTATATTGAGAACGAGTAGTGAGAAGAAGTGTTTAAACAAGTGTTTAAGGTCAGTGCACAGACAAGCGCATGGGACAATATGACTTGGTCCCATTCCTCCGTGCAAAAAAGCAAACGTCCCCACCCTGGAAGCCAGATTCTCAGTCAAATTCCCGAGGGTTATGCTCGGGGTAGTCCCCCCTCAGGCTCAACATTGATAGATGCATAATTCCAAGAGCGCAGTGAATTGCAAATGATAAGCACATTTTCCACTCTAAAATTTTGAATGGAATTTTTAGACTACCTTTCAAGAAGTGCCTTTTATTTTCGAAAATTGTCTTATCACTTGCATTGTGACTGAAATTTCTGGAATTTTGGGGTAAATGAAAAACCACCATTTTTATTCCAGATTAAGGTTAATCAAACACCCATAAAGTGCTAATAAGTTTTAAAAGCCAAGGTACAAACTGAAAACAGGTTGTATAGGCCAGATGACAGTGTTTACACAGTGAGTGATATTTTGATTATGGGCCATAAAGTGACAGCAATCTGGAGATCATGTACAGAATGAGGTTTTGCCAATGGCCAGAGAAAGAGCTTAGGAACCGGTTCACTAAGTCAATACAGGCTGTAGGATAATATGCATAGATGTCAAAAATTCAAATGTCATCTCGGATCATACACTGTATATGATTTCAAATTTCCGAGAGATTACTGAGATTCAGTCAGTATAGCCTGAAAAATCACCAAGAAATTGAAATAAAAAATATTTGTAACTATGAAGCTAAAATTTACCTGCTCTATTTATCTCCTCAGCAAAGAAATATGCTGAATTGCATCCCAAGACAGATGAGAAGAAAGAGAAGAAAGGAAAAGCAGCCAAAGAGGAGAAGCCCAAGCAAGAAAAAAAGCCCAAACAAGAGAAGAAAGAAAAACCTAAGAAAGAACAGGACGACGATGATGATGATGGTTTGCCCAAGGCACCAAAGGCTAAAGATCCTTATGCCGGTCTTCCAAAGAGGTTAGAAATTCATGCAATTCACATTTATGTTCCAGTGTAGTACAGTGTATACTGCAGGGCTCAAATAATTTTTGAACGGTGGCAGGTCGTGTTGACTGACCAATTTTAGCTCTGTCATGATTCGTTTTTGACTGGTCAAAATATTGAAAATACTCATTTTGAATAACTTCCCCATTAAGCCAAAAATATCGCCTCATATGCACAAAAAGGCGTTGTTAAAGAGTATAAATGTTTTAATCACTAGAAGTATCACTTAAATATGTTTGCGATTTGCATTTCCACAGGCAGTGAGTGCAGACTGCATTCTATACTCGACTTGAAACTTGAAATGCAGGGCTGCCAGTGATAACAACAATCAAAACTTGCTCTATTATTTTATTAGAAATGTTCATTTAACCATAGTTACTGTTACTCTGCACATAGTTTTATATTAATTTATGACTTACGTTAGATGCGATTTTGGTTGTAAACACTTTCAGTTTTTAAGAAACACTAAGGCCCTGTCCACACGTATCTGGATATTCTCGAAAAAGGAAATTTTTTCTCCGTATTTTAAAAAAGTTTAAAAATCCGCGTCCTATTTTGTAACTATAAGCTGCTGAGATATTTTACTATTCAACTGTTTATATTTTCCAGAAATGAAACAATCGGTCAAAATGACCACCCAACCCAAATTTTGTCTGGACAAATAGTCATCTTGGCCGTTGTCCGGTGACCGGCCGTTGTTTTGAGCCCTGATACTGTATATATTGTGTTTTCCACAAAATTAATGAATAAATTTGTTTAGCTTCAGATTAGTTGTTGTCAAAGCTGCACGTATAAATCTTTTCATGTGACGTCATCACTTTCCAAAATCTAGAACTAAAGATCCAACAAAGTTTTAATCCATATCAGGCATAAGAGGCGGTATATTTATATCTTTTTACAATTTTACAGCTCAGTAGCTTGCTTTGTTTGGAAACCAGAGCATTTTGAATTTCCGGATTATGTAGGTGCATGACACAAGGCTATGATCGAGTTTGGTTTTATCAACTGAGTTGATAATGTGAATTGGCCACCATAAAGAGATTCGAAAGGTGATATTTCGAGCGCTAGCCCTTGGTCGGAGCGAAGGTTTAGCGCTCAAGGGCTAGTGCTCGAAGGGCTAGCGCTCAAAACGTCAGCTTTCGAATCTCTTTACGGTGGCCAATTCATATTACCAACTCAGTTGATGAAACCAAATTATCCTGTTATACTCCCACTGACGCAGCACCATAGTTTCTTTAGAAACTTACCCCCTTTATGATCGAGTTTGTTGAAAAACATGTACTTATCTCATGATTTTGAGCCCTTTTTAGAAGGTAGAGCATTAGGAAAAGTGCTTATGTAAATGCTTGTTTTTTCAGTACTGATAATCGCCTAGATCCTAGTTAATGCCTAGATCGCCAAACTAAGTTCCAGATGTTTACACTATTTTCCGGCCACCATATTGGTGTACCACAGAGATACTCCAATATGGTGTTTTCATATTGGGCTCTGTAAAATTCTGTGAAACATTTCGACGAAAATCTGAAGTTTGGGGAAACGCACAGCAGGGCTAAAACTTATGTCTTATTTCTTTATCTTCTGTAACATCACAACTTTGTAGCTTTTTGCCCTGGATGGATTTTGATTCTTTTTTTTTTCATTGCATGACAGTGAAAACGATCTATAGAACAAAAAAATAAGCTTAACCCTCATTGTTAAGTTCTAAAACTGGAATCGAAATTTATGCCTAATCTTGGATTCGCTTAATTGTGCGTAGAACTGGGCCCTGCAGTGTAGCAGTACACACACAAAAAAAACAGCTCCTCCAGTTCTGTAGGTGGAAACTCTTGGACTATGAAAACTGATTGTTTGCTTAGAAAAACTCTCTGCGTATACAGGGGAGGAGGGGATACATGTAGGTTAATTTTTGACCCATGGGAGGTTAGCGAGGGTTCCACAGCCAGCTCTCTGTTACGTGAAGGCTAAGTTATCGCTTGCTTTTGTCTTGCTGCATTTGCATGGAGTTACAGAAACATGCTATGAGTGTTACTGGTGTCTATCACTGTTGCTAATAAATTTTATGTGACTCTTGGCCACAACTTCAGTTCCTGCTTAGACTACGAGTAGTCCCTCTTTTGCTCAGTCTGTCGTACGTGAAAACCGTGAAAAAAGATGGCCGCACGGTCATTTTTTGTGTCACGCACAACGGACTACACACATCACGCATGACAGACTAAGCAAAAGAGGGACTACTCATAGTCTAGTTCCTGTTTGTCTTTGATCTTAATGTTGTGATTGCATTTTTTGTTGCTGTTTATTAGCTCATTTGACATGGATGAATTCAAGCGCACCTACTCAAACGAAGACACAGAGACAGTGGCTATTCCACACTTCTGGGAACATTTTAACAAGGAAGACTTCTCTGTGTGGCTGGCTGAATATCAGTACAACAAGGATCTGAGAATGGTCTTTATGGCCTGCAACTTGGTAGGGGGCATGTTTCAGCGTTTAGAAAAACTGAACAAGACTGCATTTGCCAGTGTGGGTGTTTTTGGAAAGGACGGTGACGTCTCTATTTCTGGTATTTGGATCTTCCGCACACAAGAGCTGGCCTTTTCGGTAGGTGTCAAAATTTCATGGCAGGACATTTCTTTTTCACCACAAATCTTTTCTTTGTCCTGTTATACCTGATCTAAAATTTGTTTTGTTTGGTCTAAAATAATCGATTGTCTAAAACTGGACATGTTTGTACTGTATTTTTTTTAGATACACACTCTGAGCCATGCTTGTGAGTTAAAGAGTTAGGCTAAGGAGTGGTTGAACCATTTCAAAGAATGAGCCTCGATGATTATTACTTGTAGAGTAGTGGACTGAATCTATGTGTGGAAATCTGTTCAGTACTGTATGAGGGGCTCTGTATATTTAGAGGAAGTAGTATGCATTTCTTTTGAGATTTTGGAAAGGTCCACTTAGATTGCAGCTGTGATTAGTGGTTATTGGGATGAACAACTGGTTACCCTGAAACAGAACACAGCATTCTTGCTTTAAGTTACCCCTTAAGGTCATTCCACTGAAATAGAACCTAAACTGAGATTTTTCTCAAACTTTGCCAATTGATTGTTTACATTATAGGAACTTAAATTTGGAAATAAAAATGAGGGGTCCCCATGTTCGTTTAGGAGCAACAGCACCTTGTTTCTACCGTATAAACCCTTATAAAAGCACCACGATTGCTTGCTAAATTCACGTTTCTGACGATTGTTTTTTTCTCAAAACTGAGAATTGGCCCATATTTATTTTACATAGAGAAATTTACTAATCAAATCAAAACGACAGAAAAAAATGATAGGTCACCGTACTCGTTTTCGAGAAAATGTCGATTTACCTCTTCGGCGAGGTCCAGTCGTAAAGAAAAAGCCGCCATTTTCTAATGCGCGCGCGCTAATCACGCGTAAAATTATGCGCAGTAGGGTTAAGTTTATCATGTCACGTTATTAAACAATTTAAATTGGATGAGGTTGAGCGTGATATCATGAAAAATGATCAAAACCGAGGTCTGTGTTATCTGCCGAAGCCGAAGGCTGAGGCAGATAACACAGACATGAGGTTTTGATAATTCATGATATCATGCGAAAACCGAATTCAGTAATTGTTTTATTATACATTTTTCACATAATTGTTCCTCAGAAACAGAAGCGAAGCGTTCAGCCATTTTGTTTCTGAGGAGAACACTCCAAGGGGCTTAGTAACTAGGCAGACTTTGAACTTGACATGATAAATGCAATATCTGCAGCAAATATTGCATTTATCATGTCAAGTTCACAAGCTATTGTGAATTGATTGAATGCTCTCGACCAATCAGATTTTTCATAGTGAAACTGATGTATAATAATCTCACTTATTTGCAGCTGAATGAGGACTGGAACATTGATGCACCATCGTACAAGTTCACCAAGTTAGATGTGGAGAACCCAGAGCATAAGAAGATAATCAACGAGTACCTGTTAATGGAGGGAGACTTTGGTGGAAAAACATTCAACCAAGGAAAAATCTTTAAATAGACTTGACATTGCTACAAAATAAACTGCCCCAATAATGGATTAACTAGGTGTGATTTGTCTTGTTTTTACATGTAAAAACTCTTTTAAATCTGGTTTTCACTAGCGCATAAGGAGTCCTGAGCATGAGCTGACATACACACAGACTCTAATTTAAACTACAGCACAGTACTACTGTATAAATGTATTTAGTAGAATTCTACTAGGATACTAATGCAAATGCTGCAATCTGATTGCCTTAGCTACTCGTATACTATCGGCCATTGGAGTACAGTGGCTGCCGGCCGTCCACGAAATGCGACGTTTTTATAGTTTTTCCGAAGTTTTGGAAGGAATTTTAGATGTAAACGGGTAATTAAATTCCTGAGAAGACTGAAAAAAGCACATTTTTAAAAACTTGAAAATATTGAAAAAGCGGGTACGCGCGTAAACAACTGCAAATTTACCAAGGACAGTTCGATACGTGCAACTTTTTTAAGAGTAAAGTTCAATAATGCTTGGGAAATCATTTTAAACCGTTATTTGCGTTAATTTCAGTTAGAATTCTACTAAAACAAATTCGCTCTCGATTTAGGTGGTGAATCGCGGCGAAGAGAAAGTAAGGGCACATGAATGTTGTGCCTCGTAGCACTATGAACACAAATAGCAGGGCCGTACCTAGGATTTTTTGTCCACGGGGCAAACTCCACAAACCTTCACAGGGATCTCCCGTATACAGACAGGGTTTCTAGTCGGACGTTTTGTTTTCACCCCTATTAGTTTTCCTGGCGGGGGCAACTGCCCTGCCCCCCCGCTATGTACGGCCCTGAATAGTGGAACAGAGAATTGACCGGTTTGAAGTATCAATTAAAGTTATATGTGAAACCCATGAAAAACCCACTGGGCGTTAGCCCCAGTAACAGGGTTCGTACAGGTCATGGAAAACCTGGAAAGTCATGGAATTTTACAATTTCATTTTCCAGGCCTGGAAAGTCCAGAAATTTAGGTGTAGGTCATGGAAAGTCATGGAAAATCAGTATGTTTTCTATGAATGAAAGGCATTAAGATCCAAAGTTGAAAAATTAATTGGCAAGTCCAAAAATCAAATGTAATTTCAGCTGAATAAATGATTCTTTTGACACTACTGCCGGAGGGAAATAGCTTAACTTAGGTCATGGAATATTTCAAAAAGTCATGAAAAAAGTCATGGAAAGTCATGGAATTTTGACAGGTCATAAGTGTACGAACCCTGAGTAAAGGGAATCAGGGAACCACACGAGGTAAAGAAAAAATTCTTTTGACCTCGGTGGGAATCGAACCCGCGACCCCTGGATTATATATCTATTTTTATCTATTTAATTATATATTTATTTTTATCTCCTAGTATAGTGCATATTAACTACCGTTGCTCTGCCGACTAAGCTACGAGGTCGGACAGTGCAAGTCGGGGACAATTTAGGTGCTGAATCGCGGCGAAGAGAAAGTAAGGGTACATATGAATGTTGTGCCGCGTAGCACTGGGAACACAAATGGTGGAAACAGAGAATTAACTCGGAAGTGTAAATTAAAGTGCTATGTGAAACCCATGAAAAACTCACTGGGCGTTAGCCCTAGTAAAAGAATCAGGGAACCACACGAGGTAAAGAAAAAATTCTTTTGACCTCGGTGGGAATCGAACCCACGACCTCCGGATAGGATTAGATCTACCGTTGCTCTGCCGACTAAACTACGAGGTCGGACAGAGAAGGTCGGGGACGATTTAGGTGGTGAATCGCGGGAAGAGAAAGTTGGGGTACATATGAATGTTGTGCCGCGTAGCAAAATGAACACACATGATGGAACAGAGAATTAACTCGAGCTCTGAAGTGTAAATTGAAGTGCTATGTGAAACCCATGAAAAACCCACTGGGCGTTATGCAGCAGTCAATTCCAGCGGTGCCCATCCCCCCCCCCGGGCAACCGTGGGGCATTTGCTCACGTTGTCAGTCCCGGGGGTGGGGCATTAGCAAATTTTATCGCGGCCCGGGGGCTGGTCATTAGCATACCCCAGGGCGACCCCCGGGCATTTGACACGCGTGTTTTCGAAAGATGGATGAGTTTATCAGGAAGGACGAGGCCTTTGTCAAAGACTGGCTTATCCGTCAGGGACTAGAAAACCTGTCGATGTTTTTGAAGGTATGTTTCCCAATTTTAGATATTTCTTCATTACTTGTAAGCATATAAATATAAGCGACAAGGTGAACTATATTTTGTCTATCACAAAACAATCACTGACGTGAACACTGCGTGAACGACTATTTTGCATTTCGCATTCAAAACTCGCCTAACAATTTTTAAATTCATGAAAGTGGAATTAAAATACTGAAGGTTTGCGAATTCAAATGGTGCGATATTCAACACAGATCTTGCGAGCTTAAAATGCGATGCATCATCATTTAAAATGTCTTGATTCTTTATAGCGACAAGGTGAAAAACAAAAATATAAGAAAAAATATTATAAAAATTTTGTTAAAAACAAAATATAAAGAATAAATATAATCAGAATAAAATAGCACGTACTGTTGTCCTATAAGTCTTTCATCATCATCATCATCATCAATCTTTATTTATCCACGAGATCATATCACTTTACATGGCCTTCCTTTAATAAAAAACTGCAGAAGTGATGGAAGGCGACGATTCCGTGGGCAGGGCATTTGCCCTCTTTCTTCGTCCCCATCCCGGGGCATTTAGACAGCTTATGTGTCCCCACCCCGGGGAATTTGCCCATTTTTTTAAAAAAAATGCTAATGCCCGGGGGTTAGCCCAGGGGGGGGGGGGGGGATGGGCACTGCTGGAATTGAGTGATGCATTAGCCCTAGTAAAGGGAATCAGGGAACCACACGAGGTAAAGAACAAATTATTTTGACCTCGGTGGGACCTCGTACAGAGGTCTATTGTTTTAGGCTGAATTTTAATATAGCGATACTGGTCTATTTAGTCTGAACACATTTTTAGAGCCATAGGTGGTAAATTATAAATTCATTTTTGACCATGCGTCCTCCTTGACGTCGTCGTTGCTTAACCCATTGGCTTCTGGAACTTTTCGCCAAAACTCATTTTTGGACATTTTGGAGATTTTCGGCCTGGAAATGGGCTAAATTAGCTCTGATATACTCGAAAAGGCATTTGGAATATAACACTCAAGCCATAGGAACACTAAATAAATTCAAAGTTCGAAGAAATTGTGCAAACATGAGTAAAATTTCATCGTCATTTTCATTTTACCGTATTTTTCAAGTGTTTCTAATGAAATTCAATTTTTTTTCAACATTCAATAATGTTTATTAGAAATGATATCTCTTGATAACAAATTTTAAACAGTTGCAGAGAAGGATGCAATACGCTGACTTGGCCTCAGAATTCTGCAAATCCCATTTCCGAGGACCTCATTAAAAAAAAAAATTCCAGGGAAGGTTGCCCCTGAATCGCACTAAAGGAGATCGCCTTTGGTGGTCCATATCTCGAACCTCTTTCTTTTGTTGTGAGCGTCGTTATGAGCGATGAGCGAGCAATGGCCGGGAAAGCGTCATTGCCGGATTTCATACGTTGGGGGCCTGGGTACGAGTCCGTGTATTATGGGATTAACAACGCAATACCCATATATTTTCAGAAAGAGCACACCGAGCGTTACAAAATCTTTAAGTTTCGTGTTAATTGGTCCAATATTGAACAAGATACGGCCATTCAAAAACTTCAAACTTTGCAAAGAAATGTATGGATTTTCGGACAAGTGTCCGGCAATCCATACATTTGTTACTAAATTTTGAAGTTTTTGAACGGCTGTATCTTGTTTGATATTGGCCCAATTAACACGAAACTTGAGGATTTAGTAAAAGTCGGTGTGCTCTTTCTGAATATATGGGTCTAGTGTTGTTAATCCCATAATAGACGGACTCATACCCAGACCCTCACGGTATGAAATTTGTTTTGTATTTTTTTTTTGCATAAAAGTGCGGACGGGACTGGGGCTGGGAGATGAACAAACAGATTCAAAACCAGCGGCGCTTCTACCTACTCAAGTAAGTTTACGCTAATATGGACTCCAAATTCTTTTTGCTTTTTTCAATGAAACAAATTTTCTTTAAGTACAGGTGACGATTGTTCAGTCTATTTCATGATGTTTGTGACACGTAGACTTCCTGTTTATTCGCTGAAATTCAAAATTCGTTACGTTGTTCTTGGAAAATATATGAGATGTCCGTTACACGAAGTATGTACTCGTCATTTTCTACTTGGTCCGAAGATGGCGGACGGTTTTAGCGTCGTTGTGTGTGCCACAGTTTCTACTGGTTTAGAATCGGTTGCCGTCAAGGAGTGCAAAGAGAGGCTCGGTTGTAAGTCAATAAGGGAAGGAAGAGGCCGAATATATTTTGATATTCCAGCAAATTCGTCTTCAGAGTTGAAGACGCTGAGATCTATCGAGAACTTGTTTGTAGTGGTGAAGGAATTCCAAGAAAACAACAGCGAGAAACTCGATTGTTACGACCCGAATATTCTTGAAAAACTCTACAAACTACCTCAAGATCTTGACTGGAGCTTGGCTCTTTCTCTGTGGAAGCAGTTCACGGAATATTCCGGGATACTTTTAAAAAGCGAGACCCAAGGTGAAAACAATGCACTGAATATTCATGTTGCCGACAACAAAACTCAGTCTATCGGCGAGGGTATTAACGGAGATAATGATGGTGAGTCTTTGGCTGACAGTGATCATAATGAAGCCCCAGCTAAAAGAATGAAACACGGGAATGGAGATTTCGATTATAAGGCACCCAACAGTAAGGATGACACCACATTAGCGCTAACTGAAGAAGCACTTTCTGTACCTTTGTCAAGTGAGTTTCCTGCAGAGAGTCCAGCCTTGTTACCAAAATTCCGTGTTACATGCACACGTACTGGCAAAAGCCATATCTTCTCATCCCCTGAAGCTGCAGCCAAGTTTGGAGGTGGAATAAATGACTGGTTTGGCTGGCGGGTGGATCTCAGCAATCCAGATATAGAAGTGCTCCTCAACATTGTTGATAACAGTGTTGTTATTGGTATTGCACTGACAAAGGAGACTAGAGGAAAACGGAACATAGCTCACTTTGGTCCAACAACGTTGAAGTCATCAATAGCCTATTGCATGCTCTCATTGGCAAATATTCAGCCAGGTAATCATGACATCTGTCTTGTGTCTGCAGGGCTAAAACAGACTGGTGGCAGGATTATGAGTTGTTATCATTACCATTGTTGACAACATTCTTGTTACCATTACCATTGTTAACCATAAACAGAGTACAAGGTTGCCAAATTTAGCTAGCTGCCAGCTAAACCAACATCTACTTCCTGGTCTCAGCCAGCTTCTTTTCTGGGCTGCTTATCTGATTGTTTCGAAATCCCCCACTCAGGCACCTAATCGGCCACCTACTGCAGCAATAATGCCCTCTACTGGTACTTCAAAACCTTTTGATAACCCTGGGGATAACCTGAGCCAGGCTCACCCCATACCTCTCACCTTTCACCTGAGTTTCAGACACCCCTGACTTGCCCCCTTGCATTCTCTGAAGCAACTTGATGAAAGAGGATAATTGATAGGGTTGTTGCCAGGACAAGGTAAGCGCAGCAAAGATTTGAAATGGGTGACAGTTTAAGGAGGTTACTGTGTCTTTCAATAACCTGCAGAGTCTAAACTTCAAAGCTTGACCAACAAATGCGTTTTTCGCTACCGACAATCAAATGTTTGGTGGCTCCTCCCAGCTTCCGACCACTGTTGAGTGCATGGTAATCAAATCATTGAGCACAGCTCAGCTAACGAAACAGTGCTAGGTTGTAGTTGAAAGCTGGGAGGAGCTGCCGAACATTTCATTGATGGTAGCAAAAAATGCATTTGTTGGTTGAGCTTTGGAGTTTAGAGTCTGCAGGTTATTAAAGACAATACAGGACAAGATGACAATAAGCACTTAATGACTGGCCACAAGGGAAACAGTGCGTTTTGTGTCCCCGAGACCCTCAATGTTCCCTGAGGCGAAGCCGAGGGGAACATTGAGGTCAAGGGCAAACAAAGCTCACTGTTTCCCGAGGGGCCAGTCAGTAAGTGTTTTGTTATACCTCCCGACTCAAATATAGAAAAAGCTCCGAAAAAAATGATTCGCTTGACGCCATTGGATACACCGGCCGCACTCGCAAAATTGAGCGGCTGCCAAAACCAACCTGTCCTATCGAAAAATCACGATAACAGTCTTTTTCTTTGCAGTTAACAAAAAAATAATACAGACAGTACTAAAGTTGCTTTGGCGTCTTCTAATGCTTAACTCGAGCATTTTGAGTTTGATTTGATAAAGAGCAGCATATTTTGTTGTAAATTACACAAATACTTTCCTACCTGGTGACGGCGATCGACAAGCGAGTTGACAAACGTGGGCAACCCATTTTTGGCGCCAAACCAAAAGCTTGGAGACACAAAACGTTCATATTTTCTCTGTTGTTAATCTGCACGATATGCTTTTGCGACTATAAATCCCTTTTCTTGAATAATGAATGCCGTCTCTAATGAGAAATGTTGTCCTACTTCAATGGCTTTTCAACATCAGGCCAACTGGTATAGAAATTTCCCGCGGTTTCAAGGTGTACAACTTGATCACATGTGAGTCCAAAGTTCAAGGTGTTGTTTCCCTAAGGCATCATTGAGTTTTGTTCGCCCTAGGGCATCATTGAGTTTTGACCAATGGCATGTGACATGTTCTCCTCCAATCAGGAAACGTATTTGAGTTGGGAGGTATAACAAGATGATTTAATTAACTCAGCTCGGTATTACAAGATATGTAGGTTAGGTTCACATACATGTAGCAACTACACACAGTACAGCTAAGGAATAAACTTAAGGAAAAAAATTAACAATGAAATAGGGAGCGAGTTGGCATCATCCAAATAGCCAAGGCTAATCTAGAGAATGACCCCTATTATAAAATACAGTTAAAGGCAGAAAGGTTAGGCCAAGTAATAGAATGGTTCTGGTGTGCATGCAGTTTGTTAAACTTGAAATATGCAGATACCATATTTATTTTACAGTACATGATACAAACCTTCTTTGATAAAAAAAAATATGTTGCTGCCACTGATTTTGATTGCCTCACCAGGTGAAATTGTGTGTGACCCTATGTGCGGTGGAGGTTCCATCCCTATTGAGGGTGCATTGAATTGGCCTGCATCTTTGCACTTGTGTGGAGACCATCATGATTTAGCTCCTCCTAGGACATTAGCAAATGTACAGAATGTGGTGAAACAGCAGCTGAATGCAAAGTAAGGGAAATCTTATAGACTACAGTGTAAGATACAAAGGATTTACCGCAATCCTTATATTATCTGTCCAGTAGCGCGCAGTGGCTTTACACCTATGTACTTATTGGGCTCAAATACAATGAATCTGATTAATGTAAAAGTTAGAATAATTAAAAGTCTTTGAGCATTTGGGAAAGGAGTGTTATTTTATATGAAATTTGGAACTTGTCAAGTTCCAGTTCAGCCAGCCTTCCTAGCATAGTGTTCTTTTGTAAGATACTTGTGTTTTAATTTATTATTTTGTTCAAGGGCAAGTGTAAGTGTATGAATTAAAGTACTCGGAGTTATTTATTAAATGCAAGGAGAAATGTAAACTCAGAAAAAATTGGAGTCCCTGGTGGGATTTGAACCCTCGACCCTATTTGATCTAGTCAGATGCCCTAACCATTGAGCTACTCATTTTTTTCGTGTGGGGTAGAGAGGATTTTTGGGTCAAGACCTGTCAAGTGAATTTACCGAAAAACGATTTTTAGTATTAACAGCTGCCAAATTGCCATGATAACTTACTTAATTTCTCAACAGGAAAACCCTCCCCCTTGACATTTGTCAGTGGGATGTTTGCAATCTTCCTCTCAAAGCAAACAGTGTTGATGTCTTCATTTCTGACTTGCCATTTGGTAAGAAGAGTGGATCTAAACATGAAAACTGGAAGCTGTACCCCAAAGCACTTGAGGAAATGGCACGGGTGTGTCTCACTGAAAGAGGCAGAGCTGTGTTGCTTACTCAGGACAAGAGAGTCATGGGACAGGTGCTTAACAGATCAGCACAATGGAAAAAGGATGTGACTTTGTGGATCAACATAGGAGGACTTAAAGCCGGGATTTATGTCCTTTCTAGGACTAAAAAGTGATACTGTTTACTTCAGAACTGTTGTGTTAATTTATGTTAACTTAATAAAGAGCTTAAGCAATGACAGGGAGTCCTTGAGGACAATGCCTAGTAAAAAGTGATTTTTTTTTGAACTTTTCAATAATTTTGTCAAGATCTGTTCAGTGTACCAGCCTTTTGGTCGCAATAGTACTTGGATTTGATTGTGGTTAGTTTTTAAAATTGTTTTGGATTTGATTGTGATTAGTTTTTAAATTTTTACCCCAGGTACTGAGGACCTCCCTGAAAACCACACAATGTGATCGGAGCATCCTCCTTAAAGATTTTTATTCATTTATTTATAGAACTTGCTCTTGCTAAATATGGAAAAAATTAGCTACTGTCATTCGTGTTCTCCAAGTGTGGAGAACTCTGCTAAGAAATGTACTTACACACATGCACGCCATTTCAAACCTTTCTTTGGTAGTGTTCTCATAGCTATAATTGTGGTTTGCTTATTATAAGCCCTCTATAATAAGTAATTAACCTGCTTTAGGGTAGCTTTTAAGTAATTTAGACTTTCTCAGAGGAGCAATTAAATTTTGCAGTTTTTACACAATTGAAATTTGATGTCTGACAGTATCTGTTTCCAGACACTCTTAATGTGAACAGTAGCATTCGACTTAACCTGCGATCAGGCTCTATTTTCATTTCTTTGGTAGACCTTTCCCACAGGAAGGACGAAACAAAAAATAGATTGTAGCGAGCACCGACATAAGAAGACATAAGAAGACATAAGAGTGATGGTACAATTGGGCCAGATCGCAGGTTACATTCAACTCTTTAGAATATGCCACTTGATTGACTAACTCCTAATTTATACACAATATTTTTACTTACACAATGGCATCAGATAATGGACAAAACAAAATGACAACATCACTTTTTAAACTCATTAATAAATACACTTTGATTGTGCCATATAATTTTTTAGAGAGATCCTCCATAAGTCACAAGTCATTGGCAGTGTAACTATTTACCTCTAAGAGGTGTTACCATTTCTCATTAACTAATGTTTACCATGCCAGAAGTAGTGTATTTTGCAGAGCTTAAGATGGTCAAGTAAATGTGCAAAACAATAGGTAAATGTGCACAGCAGTATTGCATTATAATACTATACCATAATAACACTGTCAACAAGAATTGTAGGCCTGCAATACATGCATACCACAGTGAAAAAAGTCCACAAAATGCACTCTACACTACTCCTCTGCTGAGTACAGTTAATAATTAACACCAACTTGGTGCCAGTTATGAAAAGTTAATAAGTCAACTGATTCCTACTAAATTGATTATTTACTTATTATTTTATTGTCTTCTACTGTTTATTATGGACATAGTTATTGGAAAACAGTCTTTATATAACAATTAAAATGTGCATCTAAGCATGCACTTACTAGCCAAAAGCCATGTTTTTTTTACCGCTCTATAGAAACACATATTAAACGCGCTATGTCACAGTTCGCGCATCTTCAAAAGCTAAGCCTAAATTTTCAAGTTTGTTGTTTGTAATCCATGTTAATCTTCTCCATACACAACCATCTTTGTTCTTTTTGTTTTATTATTATCTCTTTGGTGTTTTCCTATCACTACTATTTTCAAGTTTCCTTCAATTTAAAGGTAATTTTGTTTGTGACTTAAATAACTCAACATAACATGATTGAGCTCCTTAAAGTTGTTTTATGAGATATTTTCCTTTCTAGCTTGTCATTAACTACCCTGCAAGCAGTTGATTTCTACTACGCCAAACGGGAGAGTTTCTCTCTTGTTTGTAGTGCAGCGTTGGAACAGGAGAAAGCCACTGCTTGCAGGGTGGTCACTACCTGATTTGATAATATCTCTCAGATATTTAGTGATAATTTGTAAGAATTTAGACCCCCAAAGCCAGAGTGAGTTCTTCCTGTTAAAATCAATTTATTTTGAATTCTAGTCAGGACATTTTTGAACTATTACAGTCTATTTAGTCATACTATTGTAGCCCTGGCCAATTTCAAAATCCGTCAAATGTAAAGCAGTTCTGGCTTTTATAATTTTTGTGTCTAAAATAAAGTAAAAGGCATTAAAAAATTAAAAGAAATTTACAGGCAGCAAGTTGCATACAGTTTACTGTTAAGGGAAGTAGTATACACTCAACAATTGTCTCGTTAAAATGTGGGAAATACAGTCTAATTTTTTCATTACTGGGACATGTAAGTTATGTTCACTTCAAAAATTAAAAATAACATTTTATAAATAATGGTAAATATAAATTACCAGAAATCCAAAAGACCTCAAACCTATACATATGTAAACTTGACACCTTGACCAGTGTAAAACATTTTATATTTTATAAGCTAATTCTAGTTAATTCTTAGTCAAAATCACAGTCAAAACTGCCTCCTGAAGACCATGAATGGTCTGAACCCCACCCTCCAAACCCATGATGTCCAAACCCTCCTACAGTGTGTCCCAACATGTATCCCACTGCTGCTCCACCGACAACTCCTGCTGCAGCTCCCATCATCATTTTATTGCGGCAACTACGTTGCTGTGGTGGCTGTTGCATATACACTGTCTGTGGCTTACCACCTTGTACGTAGGTTGTGTGATGAGCTGGGTTGCCATAGTACTGTTGCTGGGGATATTGACCAGGTGGTGGGGTGGGGTAGTATGGTCCAGGAGCCTGCTGTGGGTACCCTCCTGGTGGTTGTTGAGGGTAGGCTTGTGGTGGGTAACTCGGTTGCTGTGGGTAAGGAGTTGGTGCATACCCTGGTGGTGGTGGACCTGATGGATATGGAGGCGGCTGCCCATAGGCTCCTTGTGGCTGAGGAGGCCCTTGAGAGTATGGCGGAGGAGGGCCAGCTATGTATTGATAGAGATATAAACAGAAATATTAAATTAAAGTTCTCAGTGATTTAGTAACACGGTTAAGTCTGCGTACAAGCCAATTTGCCCATCAGGCCAGTGCTTATCTTTGGTTTCTGTAGCACAAAGCAACTAGGAGTATTTTTACCCCCTGAATGTGATGCTACATGTAGTCCATTACAGGGTAACCCTCATTATTAAATTTGATGTTACCCATTTCTGTCCCTGAGAGAGGAGAGAGAGAGACACTGAGAGTAGTGTCTTGTCCAAGAACACAACACAATGATCCCAGCCAGGGCTTGAACATGGACACACACAAACCGGTGTAGAGCACACTAGCCATAGGGCCACTTTGCCTCCCACTATTTTAAGTTACATACAGCCACAATTGTGTATACACTATACTATATGAAGCATAGCTACACTGATAGTCTGCAAACTTTACTCACAAACTATTTCTTCTTTTTTCTATCAGCCAAAAGAGCTTTTCTGTTGAAACAATTTCTACTTGGCTCGTAAAATTCATGGAATAACTTTATCTTTTTCTCAGGTCATGAGCGGGCAGAATTCAACAAAGAGCAGGTGAAATTTTCTCATCTAATCGGCAACACCGGGTGGAATCTGTCGTGTTGATCCATTTTCGTGAATGAATTAGCGGTAATCATCAATCTCTCACCTTTACGACACTTCCATTCCATTACATGTAATCAATGCACATTTATCTCTATTCATGTTTAAATGGCAAGGATAGTCACTGTAAGTAAATTCAATTGAGTTTTTTAAAGTTGTGAGAGTATGTTTAGCACAGTTTCTCGCTTGGGGCTGTAATGGCACATAATCCTGTGCGTGTATCTCTGTACAATGTTGAGTAAAAAATGAGTCAAGCTCATTTGAGTTTACCTATCCGATCATTGCTGTATTTGAGAGAATTTCAGTGGAATGTATGCAACAAATTTCCTCACTATCTCCTACTCAATTTACAATAGAAAAGTCTGATTTAGAGTGATTGGCAATGACCGAGAGAATTTTTTTTACAGCTCATCTTCAAACTTTGCACGGAATTTCAAAAGGAAAAACAAGAACAATTTTAGAGAACTAAAACTGGTGAACCAAATGAAACTAACATAAAGTTCAAAATAAATCTGTTGTCGAATACATCTTCCTTTGTCTAGTATCTGAATTATTTGTTCATTTACTTGTAAGATTTCTTCGAGCCTTCAGAGCAAGCCTAGCTGCAGGCTATATTTTTTTTCGAATTGTTTAGAAGGAGTGCAAGCTGATCTACTAACAGTTGCATAAACACAACCAATAATCTAAGCCAATCGACTGCAGGAAAAAAAGATAAATAGGTTGCTGGCTGGCTGGCTGGCTGGCAGGCTGAGGGTTGGTCCATATAGTGAAAAACTGTGACCTTGGACTAAAAGTGCTGCGGTTACAGTTTTTCACAATACAGACATCCCAGCCAGCCAATAACAGAGATATTCAGGACCCATTAGTGGCATATTTTCCATCTCCTCGCTCCTGAAGATATTGGCAAGATCATTTCTCACTTTTTCACAGGTGCTAACTGGTGCAAACAGTCAGTTTGTTTAAGTATATAGTCATGTATAATATATACTGGTAGTAATCCAAAGATAAAATTATGCAGTGGTTGAAGATATGAATTTAACAATCTTGTGTTTAAAACAATATTTTACTACATTGTAACTTGCTGTGCTTGTCTGTAAAATATTGTTTTTACCACTTCAAAAAAAGTTCATATCTTCGCACCACTGTGTTATTATCCTCTAGTATAAAACAACAGCTTACAGGATGAAGCTCCATGAACAACAGATGGATTAAAACCAATGGGTGGTGGATGAGCACCTCCTCCAGGAACGTTTGGAGTGGCACCATAAGGAGCAGCATTAGGTACGGCACCATATGCAGCAGCATTTGGAGCACCATATGACGGATATGACGACTTGGGCAATGGTGCATTCTGTGTCCCCCCATATGTAAGCTAACAAAGAAATAAACAAGACAAATCAGTGGATAAACTTACTTGAGTTTCAAGCATCTTTGGAAAATAAAACGGCTTCTGGTTCTGACAAATTTTGGTTCACAACAACCTACATGTACAAAGTAAACATGCAGGATGTTTTACCCTATAGTCATGTACATTTGTATAATATATACTGGTGGTAATCCAAAGATAAAATTACGCAGTGGTTGAAGATTACAGAATGAAAGTGGAACAATAAACAATCTTTCCCTTTAAAAGTGTTTAAAACATATTTCTTTCACTTATAAGATAATACCAGTAGCTTACAATGCATGACCA
>JAHPZR010027610.1:0-38165 GCA_019787425.1 Platygyra sinensis
AGTGAGTTACGGACACACAAGATGGCGGGTCAACAAGAAGATTGTTTTGATGAAAGCACATGGTTCTACATGAAGCCGCTGTACATTATGCGGGCTCAGTTCATACAAAATATCATGACATCACAATACTATAACACCTCCCCCTGGAGATTTGTTGAGAATACATGTAACTCTCTTACAAGGGAAAATAAACCAAATAATCAGTGCTAACAAGTCTCCATTTGAGTTCCCTAGAACTAAATACTCATCGAGTCCATAAGCTAGATAAACTATCAGTCAATAGTAACAACAACAGCAGAAGTTCATCGATAATGTTCAAAATCACATCTCCTCAATCAATCTCTGGGGAGGTCTGTGAGGGCGGGATGATCGACGCCGCACAGGACTTGTGGAGACGGGAGTTGTCTCCAATTGAGCTGAGTTATCAGGTGGATGTGGGCTGGTTTCAGGTGCGATAACTGGTTGGGGGTCAGGAACAACTGGAGTTGCTGTCTCCAAGGATGGTACACCAGATTCAGCTGTCTTAGAGTGGGAGTTGTTCTGTAAGATGTCATCCACATGTCACCTCCAAACTCGCCCATCATCTAGGTGAACACGGCAAGAGTGTGATGAGGGGTGCTGAACCACGACTCCTGGTTGCCACTTTTGCCCTGACGAGAGGTCACGTGCAAGGACTGTGTCGCCAACAGCAATTTCTCTGAACTTAGCATGCTTGTCATGGTGCAGCTTCATCTTTTCTTGCTGACATGAGAGACATGAGACATGAGTGGCAAGGTCCGGTCTCACTAGAGAGAGACGTGTACGCAGTTCTCTTTGTAGGAACAGTTTGGCTGGGGATGAGCCGGTTGTGGCATGCTGGGTGCTTCTGTAAGACAAAAGGAATTCTGGAATCTCTGCTGCAGTGTACAGGATGGATCAGATGCTGAAGATATCTAGAGAGTGCTTGAAGGTTTGCACAAACCGCTCAGCTAGACCATTTGAAGATGGATGATACGGGGAGACTTGTATCCTCTGGATGCCATTTTGTCTCAAGAATTCCTCGTACTCAGCAGACTGAAATGGTGGGCCGTTGTCACTAACGATTTGCTTTGGAAAGCCATATCTTGCAAAGATGTTGCGCATAGCATTGGCTACTGCTTCTGCGGTGGTGGTTTTCATGGTACCAATCACTTCACTTTGAGTGAGCATCAACTATCATGAGATAGTGGTTGGACTGGTGGGTGGTAAAGTCTACGTGTATGCGCTGCCATGGGGATTTAGGCCATGACCAAGGGAAAACTGGTGCTGCTTGTTGAGCCTTTCTGGTTTTGAAACACTGCTTGCACCCACGTGCTCTCGCCTCTATCTCGCTGTCTATTCCAGGCCACCAGACACGACTGTGGGCAGCTGCCTTCATGCGTGTGACTCCGGGGCGCGCATTATGTAGCTCACTTAGAATCTGCCCCTGTAAGGAGGGAGGTATGATGGTTCGCAAGCCCCACATCAGACAGCCTTGCTCGACAGAGAGCTCATCCTTGCGGAGAAAGAATGGCTTGAGCTCAGGAGTGGTGGCAGAAGTGGACGGGCCTACCATTTTGGGTCATTGCAAGAGCCTTTGCTAGGACTGGATTTCTGCAGTCTGGCGTGCAATTTCCAAGACAGAAACATGGTGTTTGCGTAGTTGGACTACTGACACCTGGAAGATTTTGTCCTCGAAACTGGCATCCTTTCTGTGCTGCAGAGGGAGCCTGGACAAAGCATCAGTGTTGGCGACTTCAGCAGCTGGCTTGAATTCAATTTCGTATTGATACGACGACAGCAGCAGGGACCAACGGTGAAGACGTGCAGCTGCCAAAACAGGTGTGGCGGAGTCGGGTGCAAAGATCTTTAACAAGGGTTGGTGATCAGTTCGAAGTTTGAACTTACGCCCAAACAGGTACATGTAGTACTTGGTCACGCCAAAAATGATGGCTAAGCCTTCCTTCTCAATTTGACTGTAATTCTTCTCAGATCAATTCAAGGATCTTGAGGCATATGCTATGGGTCCCTCGTCTCCATTGGGGAAACGGTGAAGTATGACAGCTCCTATACCATATTGGCTTGCGTCGCTTTCAAGAATCACTGGGAGGCTAGGATTGTAATGCACAAGCACATGTGAGGAAGAGAGAGATTCTTTTGCCTTGTTAAAGGCCTCTTCGCACTGGGGGACCACAGGACTCTTGATCTTTCTGAAGGAGATGATTGAGTGGCTGAAGAATTGAGCTCAGATTGCGGATGAACTTCCCGTGGTAGTTGATCATTCCAAGGAAAGCCCTTAATTGGGTGCAGTTTTCAGGGCGTGGTGCTTTCTTGATGGCTTCAACCTTATCCTCCGTTGGAGAAATTCCTTCAGCAGAGATGACGCAGCCCATATAGGTTACTGACCGCTGCATGAACTTGCTGAGCTGGAGTCGCAAGCCGTAGTTGTCCAAGCGACTGAGAACAGTGTTCAGATTCTGGATATGATGTTCATCATCCTTGCCCGTGATCAGGATGTCATCTTGAATAGCTGCAACATGCTCGAGACCTTGAAGAATGATGTCCATGGACCACTGAAAGATTGCCGGGGATGAGGCAATACCAAACGGAAGCCTTTTGTGCCGATACAGACCACGATGTGTGCTGATGGCTACGAACTGCTGACTGTCAGGATCCAATGGGAGTTGCTGATAAGCATTCTTTAAATCAAGCTTGGTGAATCGTTTCCACCTCGCAGCTTGACAAACACATCCTCAGGCAAGGGAATTGGATACTGAGGGACACTGAGTTGGGAGTTGACAGTAAAAGCATATTCTCCATATGAGCGTGTGGTGCCATCAACCTTTGGGACATGAACCATGGGGGTTTGCCCATTCACTGAATTCAACCTTTTCCACAATATCTTCGGATTCGGGTCGGTGATACTCGTCATCTACTGCTTCCTGGAGAGCGTAAGGTACTGGGCGGGCGCTGCAGAACTTTGGCTGGGCATCCGGCTTCATCTCCAATTTAGCTGTGATTCCCTTTATAGTACCGAGGCCAGGCTTGAAGACATTAGAGTGACACTGGACTGTGTTGTGCAATAGTGACTTGACATCTGGTGTGAGGCCTGGGTCTGAGACACGGATACTACATACTTTCTTCAATCCAATTTGACACAGGAAAGCCAATTTCTTCCAGAGTGATGGTCCAGAGCCTTTAACTACAAGGAATGGCACAGTGACATTCTGATTTTGGTACTTGAGTTTGGACTAGGAACTGACCAGAGACTTGGACTGGGTGTCCTGTGCGGGTATCGCAGGGTTGGAGTGGAGTCTCCTTGAAATGCCTGTTGTAAGTCTCCTGGGAGATGATAGAAACTCCAGCGCCTGTGTCCAATTCCATTAGGAGATGGATTCCGTTCAGTTCAACGGGTACTTCGATGCCATTGTTCTCTGCATTGATGCTGAAGACAGAGAGAGAAAATGGATCTGAAGGAGGGTCGAGTTGTGACGCTTCTGGCTCTTCAACAGTATGGATCTTCTGAGATTTAGACTTGCATGCATCTGTGATATGATCCGATCGGCCACAGGTATGGCATGCATAGTTCCTGTACCTACACTGGGAACGCGGTTGGCCTGTTTTTCCGCAATTAAGGCATTCAAAAGTGCTGTTATTTTGATTCTGGTTAAGTGGCTTTTTGCCTCGGCCCTTGCCTGGAGGCCTGCGTGTTCTGCGCGGGCGATAGGGCGGACGGCCATCTGAATCGAGTTTGTTTACCTGAGTGGCGTCTTCTTGAGAGAATGCAGCGACATCTTTTTCGGCGGCTTCGGCGCCGAGCACCTTTTGAGAGCTTCGTCAAATTGTGTTCCTCGGTTAACAGCTTTGTCTGGATCTCCTTGTTGCGAAGTCTACAAACACAACGATCACGTAGCGCTTCGGTAGATGTGTGCCGAAGTTGCAGGTAGAAGCGAGGTGTTTGAGCTTGGCGGCGAAGGTGGAAACGCTTTCTCCTTCGAGTTGAATGCAATTGTGAAATCGGTATCGTTCCGATATAAGAAGTTTCTTCGGAGCGAAATGGTCCTTGAGAATGGTTGCAAGATCATCGTAACTTTTTTCCGAGGGAGCCTCTGGCGAGCACAGGTCCGAAAGGACGTCGTAAGCTTTGGAACCGATGACAGATATCAGGGTTGCTCTGCGTTTGAATCGTTCGCCTGAATCCGCTGGAACACCGTCCGCGATAAAATACTGCTCCAAACGCTCGAAATAACGATTGATATTGGTGGAGGCTGGATCGAACTCTTCTATTTTCCTAAGCTTGGCATGATCCCGTACTCGTCGCCAGATATGTTATGTTTGTGGGGTCACAGAAGAGTGAGTTACGGACACACAAGATGGCGGGTCAACAAGAAGATTGTATTGATGAAAGCACATGGTTCTACATGAAGCCGCTGTACATTATGCGGGCTCAGTTCATACAAAATATCATGACATCACAATACTATAACAATAGCCCATTTCACGGTTAGGTTTTCTCCTTTGCATTACAATGTAATCCAACGTGGATGCGAGGCAATTTCGGGCTAAAACTGCAAAATAGCCCGAAATTGCGTCACATACATGCTAGAATTCATTGTAATGCAAATGAGAAAAGCTAACCGTGAAAAGGGCTATTACACTAAAAAAAATAATACATAGTACTGTACTATTTACAAGTATGATTATCTCAACTAATCATTGGTTTTTTTCCTCTACAGTTTACAGTTACATGTGATATACTGTATACTGTATACTATTTGCTGTAGGGAAAATGATTGCATGTGTAACACATTCATAATTGAAGTAAAACGTGCATGTCCAGATACTGCCTGACAAGTAACTAATTTTGCCACATGTGAACGGAGAGTTCATATCAGTCTACAATGTACATGCACCCATTGGCGGACATCTACTGTACATCCTACAGGGTGTACAAATGTATGTCATGGCTATCCAATGGAAAATTCTTATACACTAATTATACACTTACCGTATTCCCTGGAATAATAGCTGGGGGGGATTATTTCTATTTTCACACCAAAAGGGGGCAATTATTTGAGGGAAGGCAATTATTCGCGGGAGGCGATTATTTCAAATATTTCTCACAGGTCATGCCCTAAATATTTTGTTTTATTATACCAAACAATAAAAGAAAAAGTTAAATACATGAACATTACCATAGAAAAATTGTAAAAGAAACCAGTGCTTTTATGACCATTCAGTTGTGAACAATTAAACGAAAGCTTGTTTATTATCCAAGATGTCAATTTTTAACTTAAGAGGGAGGGACAAAAGAAAGAAAAAATGGCGAGGGGTGGGGACCCAAGGCTGCTGCCTAACAGGAGCCCAGCAGCCTGGGGCACCCAAAAAAGTCCTTAGTGCACCTAAATGTTTGCAGCAGCTCCCAAAACATTACCTTTTGGGCTCCTAACTTTTTGGCTTTTGCTCTTCTGGGCTCCTTGAAATACTTGTTAGGCAACAGCCTTGGGTTAGGAGAGGGGGAAATTATTCGAGGGAGGCAATTAATCGAGGGACGGCTATTATTCGAGGAAATACAGTAATTCAACCAGAACAGTTCTCAATCAACCTTCAAAGAGTCAACACCTCTGTACAGGGGTTAAAATTAAAGGAGCTACGTCACAGTTAAACAGTTTGAAATATTTAGCCTATCTTCTCCATCCTTAAATAACCTTGTTTCTTTATGGTTTATTATTAAATGGAATATCTCTTTGATGTTTTTCCATCTTTGTAAAGTATTATTTTCAGGTTTCCTTCAATTTCAAGGTAATTTTGTCGATGGTCAAAATAACTCAAAATACCGTGACATAGCCCCTTTAAATCTGAAGAAAACAACTGGTTTGATAAGAGAATTCCTAGGAATTCACAGAAGTCAGTGAAAACACAGTGAGTCAAAAGATACCGGTCAAATGGAAATGAAGCACTGTATAAATAATTCCATCTAGTAGTGCTTTTAAATAGTAATAAAATAGCAACAAGATAGGGAAAACACTTCTAAGGGTTGGTTCTCTTTAAGGGTGATCTGGATCAGGATTAGTGAACCAAGATCACTCGTATCATGGTGCATTTCTCTGAAGGAGCTGATGAATACATGTACATGTATGTAATCAGTGTGGAGTTATAATAATTGCTATTGTTACCCTTTCATGTACAATGATGATCCAAGTAATCTTGGAATACTGATCTGAACCAGATCACCCCCAATATAGCAAAAAACAGGAGTCCGTTTCTCGAAAGCCCCGGTAACTTAACGAGAACGAAATCATATTTCGAAATCAAAGTCTCAAGAAAAGTAGGGTGTGTTCTGACCTCTAATGAAGTCCATTTTGTTTCATTAGCTGATAACTTTACTGTACCACTGTGTACCATTTTCAAAACTTTTGAAACTGCCATCCTTAATTAAAAACAAACAGATTAACGGGCCCGGTAATTACCAGAAGCTTCGAGAAACGGGGCCCAGGTCCGGAATAGTATACATGTAGGGTTCACGGGAGCCACATAACTTAAGCCACTGAACAGTGAGTTCTATGAAATTGCAAATATGGAACATACATTTACAATCAAACAGCAATACTACTTGTAATAAAGGTACTTACATGTAAAAAGCTGTGTCAAAAGCCCAGAGTCCAAACTAAAATGTGAAATAACAAGAGAAACAACAATTTGAATGTTATATAACTGCAACAAAATGCAATGACTTGCCAACATTAATCTTCGTTACACTTATACAAATTATTTTACAGTATATCAGATCGTTTTTGTCAGTATCCAAAGGTCAGGTTTAAACGACCTGCTGAAACAACTTGTTTCTGTTCAAGATTTATTTTATTTACCAAATTGAAAGGTTTCTTGAATATGGCATGCGTATTTAATCTTGCTAACATTTTCTTACATTGTAATATATTATAGCTTCAAATTTTGCCTTAAAGGCTGCTGTGCACTTTCAGTTGGATCCCACCGATTATGATGGAAATACTGACATTATCTTCCCTCATGTTTGTGAATTGAATTTCACTTTCCTTTTCAACCAAGCAGTTCTGTTTGTAAATGCATATTAGAAGCTTTTTTGCTTCAATAACTACAATCCTCGACAAAAGTCTTGGCACGCTTGCCCACTTTTGCAGTATCTGTTAAGGAAATTTATCAGTTCGCCCCCCTCCCCCCAATTCAATGTTGCTTATCGTGATGAAGTTGTCATTGCTCGTTTCCAACATTGTCAGGGGGGAAGGGGGTCCCTTATTCCAGTGATGCCATTAGTTATTGTTTGCAAAATAGCTTGTCAACGCATGTTCCAGTTACCTGATCCAGGTGTGCCAAGGACTTTTGTCGAGGATTGTATTTGCGTGACTAGAAGAGACTATGATATGTTCAGTGGGAAAATCAGAAAAAGGACTCCCTGATTTGTGTTATTTTGTGATGGCATTGACTTCGGCGGCACTAGCAATGCTTTAGGTTGTTTAATTTTTCCTGTTCATTATGGTTTTGTACATTTTGCGAAAGCACGTCAAGGCGCATTGATGCTGGCTTAGCTTCCAAAGAAGGTCGATCAAAATCTTAAATGAGAAAGGCATTATTCTTGCAGTTGTAAGTTTGTTTTTTCAGCGTGCCATAACCCCGATCGCAGATAAAAAAGGACAGTGAGTTCCTAGCAGATGGATGTCATTTATTTTAACAATAACAACAGGTAATACTTGTTAAGAAACTTGAATTGAGTTTCACAACCAAACCGGAAGTGTCCTTACACTGTGACATTTCTCGCAAGCTTTCGTGTCATTTTGTGTTCAATTTCGAGCTACCTGCCTCGTTAAACTAACTCAAATTAATTCAAATGTTATTTAGAAGGTTATCGACACTTCAGAATGCTAAATTACCCTATATTTAATAGCTTTTCAACAGTACTCAACGGCAATGAGAGAAAGATTTATTGTAAACCAATTACTTTTTCAATTATTTGCCGAGTACTGTTGAAACACCTATAAAACCTTTACAATTTGGCTTAAAAACACTTTATAACATTAAAGATCACTGTTTTGAACCTATATGTACGGTTTTCTAGCAAACATGACTGAGAATACGACCAAACAGTCATTTTTTTCGGCCGAGTACTGTACATGAGTAGTGTTGACACAAAAAATAGTATTAACTTCCGGTTGTCCGAAAAATTACTTGTTGTCCAAAACGAATTTTGCGATGCAGGGTCCACATGTAATATATGCTACACGATAAACAGGCCTTTGACATTCGTTTTCTAGAGAAGCAGCCGAGGAAGACAACGGCATTGTAGTTTTGCAGCTGTTTTAGAGTTTTCACGGCAAAACGCAGCGCCCTTTATTCACTGACTCCTTCTTTTTTCCCGATGCTTCAAATTCTTAGAAAGTAGGTTTCATCTCAATTCGCTGACTCAGATAAACACAATTTACATTTACTCTACTGAGATAAAGATGAGATGCACTCTGAGCTTATTCCAAATTAAATGTTTTAATGTAGTTGCTCTGATGACGATCAACCACTCCTCCCCTCCCCACATGATGCTTTCATACCGACCTTGTAGCTCCCCCCTCTCATTACCAACATCACCCACAATTGTTCTGAAGCTTTAACTAACTATACGAACTATTGCAATCATCAAATCGGTAAAATTCACTTCTACTATAAAGCTAGAGAATCGCAAGTTCGGCTGTATAACAGTTTCCACCAAAATACAATCCTCGACAAAAGTCCTTGGCACACCTGGATCAGGTAACTGGAACATGCGTTGACAAGCTATTTTGCAAACAATAACTAATGGCATCACTGGAATAAGGGACCCCCTTCCCCCCTGACAATGTTGGAAACGAGCAATGACAACTTCATCACGATAAGCAACATTGAATTGGGGGGAGGGGGGCGAACTGATAAATTTCCTTAACAGATACTGCAAAAGTGGGCAAGCGTGCCAAGACTTTTGTCGAGGATTGTATTTTGGTGGAAACTGTTATACAGCCGAACTTGCGATTCTCTAGCTTTATAGTAGAAGTGAATTTTACCGATTTGATGATTGCAATAGTTCGTATAGTTAGTTAAAGCTTCAGAACAATTGTGGGTGATGTTGGTAATGAGAGGGGGGAGCTACAAGGTCGGTATGAAAGCATCATGTGGGGAGGGGAGGAGTGGTTGATCGTCATCAGAGCAACTACATTAAAACATTTAATTTGGAATAAGCTCAGAGTGCATCTCATCTTTATCTCAGTAGAGTAAATGTAAATTGTGTTTATCTGAGTCAGCGAATTGAGATGAAACCTACTTTCTAAGAATTTGAAGCATCGGGAAAAAAGAAGGAGTCAGTGAATAAAGGGCGCTGCGTTTTGCCGTGAAAACTCTAAAACAGCTGCAAAACTACAATGCCGTTGTCTTCCTCGGCTGCTTCTCTAGAAAACGAATGTCAAAGGCCTGTTTATCGTGTAGCATATATTACATGTGGACCCTGCATCGCAAAATTCGTTTTGGACAACAAGTAATTTTTCGGACAACCGGAAGTTAATACTATTTTTTGTGTCAACACTACTCATGTACAGTACTCGGCCGAAAAAAATGACTGTTTGGTCGTATTCTCAGTCATGTTTGCTAGAAAACCGTACATATAGGTTCAAAACAGTGATCTTTAATGTTATAAAGTGTTTTTAAGCCAAATTGTAAAGGTTTTATAGGTGTTTCAACAGTACTCGGCAAATAATTGAAAAAGTAATTGGTTTACAATAAATCTTTCTCTCATTTGCCGTTGAGTACTGTTGAAAAGCTATTAAATATAGGGTAATTTAGCATTCTGAAGTGTCGATAACCTTCTAAATAACATTTGAATTAATTTGAGTTAGTTTAACGAGGCAGGTAGCTCGAAATTGAACACAAAATGACACGAAAGCTTGCGAGAAATGTCACAGTGTAAGGACACTTCCGGTTTGGTTGTGAAACTCAATTCAAGTTTCTTAACAAGTATTACCTGTTGTTATTGTTAAAATAAATGACATCCATCTGCTAGGAACTCACTGTCCTTTTTTATCTGCGATCGGGGTTATGGCACGCTGAAAAAACAAACTTACAACTGCAAGAATAATGCCTTTCTCATTTAAGATTTTGATCGACCTTCTTTGGAAGCTAAGCCAGCATCAATGCGCCTTGACGTGCTTTCGCAAAATGTACAAAACCATAATGAACAGGAAAAATTAAACAACCTAAAGCATTGCTAGTGCCGCCGAAGTCAATGCCATCACAAAATAACACAAATCAGGGAGTCCTTTTTCTGATTTTCCCACTGAACATATCATAGTCTCTTCTAGTCACGCAAATACAATCCTCGACAAAAGTCCTTGGCACACCTGGATCAGGTAACTGGAACATGCGTTGACAAGCTATTTTGCAAACAATAACTAATGGCATCACTGGAATAAGGGACCCCCTTCCCCCCTGACAATGTTGGAAACGAGCAATGACAACTTCATCACGATAAGCAACATTGAATTGGGGGGAGGGGGGCGAACTGATAAATTTCCTTAACAGATACTGCAAAAGTGGGCAAGCGTGCCAAGACTTTTGTCGAGGATTGTAGTTATTGAAGCAAAAAAGCTTCTAATATGCATTTACAAACAGAACTGCTTGGTTGAAAAGGAAAGTGAAATTCAATTCACAAACATGAGGGAAGATAATGTCAGTATTTCCATCATAATCGGTGGGATCCAACTGAAAGTGCACAGCAGCCTTTAAGGCAAAATTTGAAGCTATAATATATTACAATGTAAGAAAATGTTAGCAAGATTAAATACGCATGCCATATTCAAGAAACCTTTCAATTTGGTAAATAAAATAAATCTTGAACAGAAACAAGTTGTTTCAGCAGGTCGTTTAAACCTGACCTTTGGATACTGACAAAAACGATCTGATATACTGTAAAATAATTTGTATAAGTGTAACGAAGATTAATGTTGGCAAGTCATTGCATTTTGTTGCAGTTATATAACATTCAAATTGTTGTTTCTCTTGTTATTTCACATTTTAGTTTGGACTCTGGGCTTTTGACACAGCTTTTTACATGTAAGTACCTTTATTACAAGTAGTATTGCTGTTTGATTGTAAATGTATGTTCCATATTTGCAATTTCATAGAACTCACTGTTCAGTGGCTTAAGTTATGTGGCTCCCGTGAACCCTACATGTATACTATTCCGGACCTGGGCCCCGTTTCTCGAAGCTTCTGGTAATTACCGGGCCCGTTAATCTGTTTGTTTTTAATTAAGGATGGCAGTTTCAAAAGTTTTGAAAATGGTACACAGTGGTACAGTAAAGTTATCAGCTAATGAAACAAAATGGACTTCATTAGAGGTCAGAACACACCCTACTTTTCTTGAGACTTTGATTTCGAAATATGATTTCGTTCTCGTTAAGTTACCGGGGCTTTCGAGAAACGGACTCCTGTTTTTTGCTATATTGGGGGTGATCTGGTTCAGATCAGTATTCCAAGATTACTTGGATCATCATTGTACATGAAAGGGTAACAATAGCAATTATTATAACTCCACACTGATTACATACATGTACATGTATTCATCAGCTCCTTCAGAGAAATGCACCATGATACGAGTGATCTTGGTTCACTAATCCTGATCCAGATCACCCTTAAAGAGAACCAACCCTTAGAAGTGTTTTCCCTATCTTGTTGCTATTTTATTACTATTTAAAAGCACTACTAGATGGAATTATTTATACAGTGCTTCATTTCCATTTGACCGGTATCTTTTGACTCACTGTGTTTTCACTGACTTCTGTGAATTCCTAGGAATTCTCTTATCAAACCAGTTGTTTTCTTCAGATTTAAAGGGGCTATGTCACGGTATTTTGAGTTATTTTGACCATCGACAAAATTACCTTGAAATTGAAGGAAACCTGAAAATAATACTTTACAAAGATGGAAAAACATCAAAGAGATATTCCATTTAATAATAAACCATAAAGAAACAAGGTTATTTAAGGATGGAGAAGATAGGCTAAATATTTCAAACTGTTTAACTGTGACGTAGCTCCTTTAATTTTAACCCCTGTACAGAGGTGTTGACTCTTTGAAGGTTGATTGAGAACTGTTCTGGTTGAATTACTGTATTTCCTCGAATAATAGCCGTCCCTCGATTAATTGCCTCCCTCGAATAATTTCCCCCCTCTCCTAACCCAAGGCTGTTGCCTAACAAGTATTTCAAGGAGCCCAGAAGAGCAAAAGCCAAAAAGTTAGGAGCCCAAAAGGTAATGTTTTGGGAGCTGCTGCAAACATTTAGGTGCACTAAGGACTTTTTTGGGTGCCCCAGGCTGCTGGGCTCCTGTTAGGCAGCAGCCTTGGGTCCCCACCCCTCGCCATTTTTTCTTTCTTTTGTCCCTCCCTCTTAAGTTAAAAATTGACATCTTGGATAATAAACAAGCTTTCGTTTAATTGTTCACAACTGAATGGTCATAAAAGCACTGGTTTCTTTTACAATTTTTCTATGGTAATGTTCATGTATTTAACTTTTTCTTTTATTGTTTGGTATAATAAAACAAAATATTTAGGGCATGACCTGTGAGAAATATTTGAAATAATCGCCTCCCGCGAATAATTGCCTTCCCTCAAATAATTGCCCCCTTTTGGTGTGAAAATAGAAATAATCCCCCCCAGCTATTATTCCAGGGAATACGGTAAGTGTATAATTAGTGTATAAGAATTTTCCATTGGATAGCCATGACATACATTTGTACACCCTGTAGGATGTACAGTAGATGTCCGCCAATGGGTGCATGTACATTGTAGACTGATATGAACTCTCCGTTCACATGTGGCAAAATTAGTTACTTGTCAGGCAGTATCTGGACATGCACGTTTTACTTCAATTATGAATGTGTTACACATGCAATCATTTTCCCTACAGCAAATAGTATACAGTATACAGTATATCACATGTAACTGTAAACTGTAGAGGAAAAAAACCAATGATTAGTTGAGATAATCATACTTGTAAATAGTACAGTACTATGTATTATTTTTTTTAGTGTAATAGCCCTTTTCACGGTTAGCTTTTCTCATTTGCATTACAATGAATTCTAGCATGTATGTGACGCAATTTCGGGCTATTTTGCAGTTTTAGCCCGAAATTGCCTCGCATCCACGTTGGATTACATTGTAATGCAAAGGAGAAAACCTAACCGTGAAATGGGCTATTGTTATAGTATTGTGATGTCATGATATTTTGTATGAACTGAGCCCGCATAATGTACAGCGGCTTCATGTAGAACCATGTGCTTTCATCAATACAATCTTCTTGTTGACCCGCCATCTTGTGTGTCCGTAACTCACTCTTCTGTGACCCCACAAACATAACATATCTGGCGACGAGTACGGGATCATGCCAAGCTTAGGAAAATAGAAGAGTTCGATCCAGCCTCCACCAATATCAATCGTTATTTCGAGCGTTTGGAGCAGTATTTTATCGCGGACGGTGTTCCAGCGGATTCAGGCGAACGATTCAAACGCAGAGCAACCCTGATATCTGTCATCGGTTCCAAAGCTTACGACGTCCTTTCGGACCTGTGCTCGCCAGAGGCTCCCTCGGAAAAAAGTTACGATGATCTTGCAACCATTCTCAAGGACCATTTCGCTCCGAAGAAACTTCTTATATCGGAACGATACCGATTTCACAATTGCATTCAACTCGAAGGAGAAAGCGTTTCCACCTTCGCCGCCAAGCTCAAACACCTCGCTTCTACCTGCAACTTCGGCACACATCTTACCGAAGCGCTACGTGATCGTTGTGTTTGTAGACTTCGCAACAAGGAGATCCAGACAAAGCTGTTAACCGAGGAACACAATTTTGACGAAGCTCTCAAAAGGTGCTCGGCGCCGAAGCCGCCGAAAAAGATGTCGCTGCATTCTCTCAAGAAGACGCCACTCAGGTAAACAAACTCGATTCAGATGGCCGTCCGCCCTATCGCCCGCGCAGAACACGCAGGCCTCCAGGCAAGGGCCGAGGCAAAAAGCCACTTAACCAGAATCAAAATAACAGCACTTTTGAATGCCTTAATTGCGGAAAAACAGGCCAACCGCGTTCCCAGTGTAGGTACAGGAACTATGCATGCCATACCTGTGGCCGATCGGATCATATCACAGATGCATGCAAGTCTAAATCTCAGAAGATCCATACTGTTGAAGAGCCAGAAGCGTCACAACTCGACCCTCCTTCAGATCCATTTTCTCTCTCTGTCTTCAGCATCAATGCAGAGAACAATGGCATCGAAGTACCCGTTGAACTGAACGGAATCCATCTCCTAATGGAATTGGACACAGGCGCTGGAGTTTCTATCATCTCCCAGGAGACTTACAACAGGCATTTCAAGGAGACTCCACTCCAACCCTGCGATACCCGCACAGGACACCCAGTCCAAGTCTCTGGTCAGTTCCTAGTCCAACTCAAGTACCAAAATCAGAATGTCACTGTGCCATTCCTTGTAGTTAAAGGCTCTGGACCATCACTCTGGAAGAAATTGGCTTTCCTGTGTCAAATTGGATTGAAGAAAGTATGTAGTATCCGTGTCTCAGACCCAGGCCTCACACCAGATGTCAAGTCACTATTGCACAACACAGTCCAGTGTCACTCTAATGTCTTCAAGCCTGGCCTCGGTACTATAAAGGGAATCACAGCTAAATTGGAGATGAAGCCGGATGCCCAGCCAAAGTTCTGCAGCGCCCGCCCAGTACCTTACGCTCTCCAGGAAGCAGTAGATGACGAGTATCACCGACCCGAATCCGAAGATATTGTGGAAAAGGTTGAATTCAGTGAATGGGCAACCCCCATGGTTCATGTCCCAAAGGTTGATGGCACCACACGCTCATATGGAGAATATGCTTTTACTGTCAACTCCCAACTCAGTGTCCCTCAGTATCCAATTCCCTTGCCTGAGGATGTGTTTGTCAAGCTGCGAGGTGGAAAACGATTCACCAAGCTTGATTTAAAGAATGCTTATCAGCAACTCCCATTGGATCCTGACAGTCAGCAGTTCGTAGCCATCAGCACACATCGTGGTCTGTATCGGCACAAAAGGCTTCCGTTTGGTATTGCCTCATCCCCGGCAATCTTTCAGTGGTCCATGGACATCATTCTTCAAGGTCTCGAGCATGTTGCAGCTATTCAAGATGACATCCTGATCACGGGCAAGGATGATGAACATCATATCCAGAATCTGAACACTGTTCTCAGTCGCTTGGACAACTACGGCTTGCGACTCCAGCTCAGCAAGTTCATGCAGCGGTCAGTAACCTATATGGGCTGCGTCATCTCTGCTGAAGGAATTTCTCCAACGGAGGATAAGGTTGAAGCCATCAAGAAAGCACCACGCCCTGAAAACTGCACCCAATTAAGGGCTTTCCTTGGAATGATCAACTACCACGGGAAGTTCATCCGCAATCTGAGCTCAATTCTTCAGCCACTCAATCATCTCCTTCAGAAAGATCAAGAGTCCTGTGGTCCCCCAGTGCGAAGAGGCCTTTAACAAGGCAAAAGAATCTCTCTCTTCCTCACATGTGCTTGTGCATTACAATCCTAGCCTCCCAGTGATTCTTGAAAGCGACGCAAGCCAATATGGTATAGGAGCTGTCATACTTCACCGTTTCCCCAATGGAGACGAGGGACCCATAGCATATGCCTCAAGATCCTTGAATTGATCTGAGAAGAATTACAGTCAAATTGAGAAGGAAGGCTTAGCCATCATTTTTGGCGTGACCAAGTACTACATGTACCTGTTTGGGCGTAAGTTCAAACTTCGAACTGATCACCAACCCTTGTTAAAGATCTTTGCACCCGACTCCGCCACACCTGTTTTGGCAGCTGCACGTCTTCACCGTTGGTCCCTGCTGCTGTCGTCGTATCAATACGAAATTGAATTCAAGCCAGCTGCTGAAGTCGCCAACACTGATGCTTTGTCCAGGCTCCCTCTGCAGCACAGAAAGGATGCCAGTTTCGAGGACAAAATCTTCCAGGTGTCAGTAGTCCAACTACGCAAACACCATGTTTCTGTCTTGGAAATTGCACGCCAGACTGCAGAAATCCAGTCCTAGCAAAGGCTCTTGCAATGACCCAAAATGGTAGGCCCGTCCACTTCTGCACCACTCCTGAGCTCAAGCCATTCTTTCTCCGCAAGGATGAGCTCTCTGTCGAGCAAGGCTGTCTGATGTGGGGCTTGCGAACCATCATACCTCCCTCCTTACAGGGGCAGATTCTAAGTGAGCTACATAATGCGCGCCCCGGAGTCACACGCATGAAGGCAGCTGCCCACAGTCGTGTCTGGTGGCCTGGAATAGACAGCGAGATAGAGGCGAGAGCACGTGGGTGCAAGCAGTGTTTCAAAACCAGAAAGGCTCAACAAGCAGCACCAGTTTTCCCTTGGTCATGGCCTAAATCCCCATGGCAGCGCATACACGTAGACTTTACCACCCACCAGTCCAACCACTATCTCATGATAGTTGATGCTCACTCAAAGTGAAGTGATTGGTACCATGAAAACCACCACCGCAGAAGCAGTAGCCAATGCTATGCGCAACATCTTTGCAAGATATGGCTTTCCAAAGCAAATCGTTAGTGACAACGGCCCACCATTTCAGTCTGCTGAGTACGAGGAATTCTTGAGACAAAATGGCATCCAGAGGATACAAGTCTCCCCGTATCATCCATCTTCAAATGGTCTAGCTGAGCGGTTTGTGCAAACCTTCAAGCACTCTCTAGATATCTTCAGCATCTGATCCATCCTGTACACTGCAGCAGAGATTCCAGAATTTCCTTTTGTCTTACAGAAGCACCCAGCATGCCACAACCGGCTCATCCCCAGCCAAACTGTTCCTACAAAGAGAACTGCGTACACGTCTCTCTCTAGTGAGACCGGACCTTGCCACTCATGTCTCATGTCTCTCATGTCAGCAAGAAAAGATGAAGCTGCACCATGACAAGCATGCTAAGTTCAGAGAAATTGCTGTTGGCGACACAGTCCTTGCACGTGACCTCTCGTCAGGGCAAAAGTGGCAACCAGGAGTCGTGGTTCAGCACCCCTCATCACACTCTTGCCGTGTTCACCTAGATGATGGGCGAGTTTGGAGGTGACATGTGGATGACATCTTACAGAACAACTCCCACTCTAAGACAGCTGAATCTGGTGTACCATCCTTGGAGACAGCAACTCCAGTTGTTCCTGACCCCCAACCAGTTATCGCACCTGAAACCAGCCCACATCCACCTGATAACTCAGCTCAATTGGAGACAACTCCCGTCTCCACAAGTCCTGTGCGGCGTCGATCATCCCGCCCTCACAGACCTCCCCAGAGATTGATTGAGGAGATGTGATTTTGAACATTATCGATGAACTTCTGCTGTTGTTGTTACTATTGACTGATAGTTTATCTAGCTTATGGACTCGATGAGTATTTAGTTCTAGGGAACTCAAATGGAGACTTGTTAGCACTGATTATTTGGTTTATTTTCCCTTGTAAGAGAGTTACATGTATTCTCAACAATCTCCAGGGGGAGGTGTTATAGTATTGTGATGTCATGATATTTTGTATGAACTGAGCCCGCATAATGTACAGCGGCTTCATGTAGAACCATGTGCTTTCATCAAAACAATCTTCTTGTTGACCCGCCATCTTGTGTGTCCGTAACTCACTCTTCTGTGACCCCACAAACATAACAGTAATGATGACCATAGAGAGTTTCTATTGTGTGGCTACACATGTATGCACAATTTGCCATGTTATTATTTTTAGTATCATTTCTAAAATTATTTCATTTGCTCTTGTTGCAAAGGGATGCAGATGTTGACATGGCAATTCAAAATTATGTCCAGCCCCAAATTGTAATTATTGGGGATTTATATGATATGGAGCTACTGTACATAGTGACTGAGGGAAGCATAATTTGCCAGCTCCCACAAAAGAAGACATTAGATGCTGTCCTGGGTTTGCTTGGTATCGTACACCCATTGCAAGACTTTTCTTTGACTTTTCTGCAGAGCAGGCATTGCTTGAAACTGGGTGGGGGTAGACACTTGTCACTGTTTCCTCCTTGTCAACGACCTGGCAAATGCCTGAGTCAGTTTGTGCTGGATGCTTATTTTTTAAGAACAGAAAATAATTTTGAAAATTGCACAAAAGAAACAAAGTATGATCATTATTTTGCACATTCCACAGACAGGAATACTTGATCTGGTGCTCAAGGACAATATGCTTTCACATGTACATGAGCAGAAACTTTTATTTTTGCTTTTGTACAATTTTGATCTTTTTTGTCTGTTCTTAAAAATATTAATGCCGAATTTGAGCCTTAGCAAATGTCTAAAAAGTTATTTTAGACATTTGCCAAGTCATTTAAAAGGAGTTTGCAGTCACAATTTTCCCTCCTGCTCAATTTCCACTGATGATTTTTCTTTATAGAAACATCAAGATTATCAAGATTTACTGAAGAGTGTGAGAGTGGAAAACATGTTGCATCAGAAATACATTGTTATAAAATTTCGCAGTTTTTTTTTTTCATGTATGCCGCAAGTCTTCAAAACCGTATATAATTTCGTTGATTGTTTCACGGTTTGAAAAAGGTATGTACAAGAACCAAATAAATGAGTGTTTGAAAGCTGCAAGTTGACTTTAGTCTTTTATTTGCAAATAAGATAAGAAATTTGCAGACATAGGAAAGAGCTCTTAACTTGTGAAATGGCCCAACATGGAGCTGATTTAGCTCTATTTTGAGGGGTCATTTGCAAGAGGGCTAAAATTTGAAGGGGCTGTTTTGGCCACTTTAAATTCCAAAAAAGGCACTGATGTTTTCCATATCGACCCCTCACATGGTCTAATTTGGTCCCAATTTAAGGGTCGATATAGCCCCTAAAAAAGGTACTGAAACAGCCCCATTTCAGTGAGGTTGAATTGGCCCTTGAGCAGTACCAATCTGGACTCATCCGTTTCGGCCCTTTTTTTTAGGGCCAAATTAGCTCTTTTAATTTTACAGTGTAACCTTGATGAGTTATTTAAAGATATATTTACAAATCGCAGAGATGTCTGGGACTTAACATATAGGATACTTCTACGCAAAAGAAAACTTCATGACTGACACAACACTGAAGCTTAGATAAAATTAAACAAGGCTTAGCTTGCGGTGTTTTCGTTTGTTTCCCTGGCTCGATCTTACATATTGTAGGAATTGAGCCAGGAATAAGCCGACGATGACAGCCCTCCATATGAAACGCTCTTGAACGAAAAGATTCCTCCGCGAAATGGACTGACACCCGCCACAAACTTTATTTCCGCTCGAGTTCGCGCGATGAGTGTGCACGAATCTCAACCACTTATCTCGCTCGCTTTTTATTATAGGACTAAAATGAGCAGAAACAACTGCATTCATATCTGATCTATTGCTGCATCCGTGTATTACACAGCGATCGGGCATGATTCGATTCGAATAGAGCGCTAGATTCACGTTGCGAAGCCAGTTAACTGCGAACTACATAGAGATGTTATAACAAAATTCGCCATGTGAGCCCAGTTGGTTAGGAGTATGACATCACAAAGCAGCAAGGCCTTATGGGGTTGCAGAAACATGATTTAATAATGGCGGACGAAAAATTCTCAGGAAAAACCGTCAAAACAAAAGTCTTCCCGCGCTTGTTTGACAAAACGGCTTGGACAGGTGAGTAAGTACCACTTAAAGATTCAGAACTCTTGTGTTCAGAAAAAGATTTCAAGTGGCAAGAGTTCAAAATTAAAACACTGGGAGTCTGGCTCTCAATAGAACCTGAACTAACCATGATTCTGAATTTCGAAGAAAAAAACCGAAAAAGTTCAGAACGTACTTAAAAACTGGCAATATCGAAGATTAAGCTTGATTGGAAAATCACTTTATTGAAAAGCTAGTGGCCTTAGAGCTGGTTAATGTCTTTTCGCCGTTACACACAAACCACCGAGCTATCAAAGAATTGAATAAAGCTTTCTATCATTTCCTATGTGACAGGAAACGCGACAAGATTAAAAGAAATGTTGTCATTAGCGAGTACAGCGATGGTGGGCTTTAAATGATTGATCTTTTCTCATGCATAAGTCTTTAAAAACCGTCTGGATCAAAAATAGCTTGTAAAACAGGCATGAGAAAATGGAAACTTCTTTTTTGACCCAGACTCGGCCGATAAGGGGGGAAAGCTGTGTTTTTGGGTTACCTAGACAAAAAAGATACGGAAACCACTTTCAAACTTCGAATTCTAAAATATTTGTTAACGAAATACTGCTGATTTTGGCCGAGCTAAATTATAACAACATCTCTTTCTTAGAGCAGTGTAAAACACAGCGTCCTCTGGAATAATTCTTTGATAAGAATTGACCGCAAACCTGTTTAATTCGAGAATGGCTTGCAAAGGAATTTTGACAGTCGAGTCTCTTATACAAGACGAGACCCTGTTTCCTCTCCTATACAGAGTTTTTAACAAAATCATTGCAAAGTTGCCCACTTGCTTTCCAGCGGGATTATTACAACGTTTAAAGACAATAGGAAGAGATTCAAGGAAAGTATCGACAGTCTGGAAACTGTTGAGGTTGAAATCTTTCAGTAAAGCTTTAGAAGTAGAAATCTCGTTTGCAACAAAGAGTGAAAAACCGAGAGCTTCTATTAATTAAAAAAATGGTACAGAGATTGCGACCTCAATGAGGATAAAATAGTTGGAAACAACATTTTAGCTTACAAGAACAGGCACAAAAAGCACCCAATTATATTATTTTCCAATTTAAATTTCTCCATAGACCTCCGCCTACAATTCCTTTTTGTATAAGATTGCAATTGAAGATAATGATCTTTGCACCTTTTGTAAGGAAGAAACAGACATTTTGCTTCACCTTTTCTGGCAATGCAGGTGACTTCTCTTTTCTCGGGGAACCTTTTCTCAATGGCTACAATTATGCTTTTTAATTCCAGTAAGGTAATCATCTTGCCATGACCACTGCTTTGGGCTGAAACCAGACAGTTCAAATACGAAACTGCAAATTAATTTCTTCTGTCGGCATGAGCAGATACTACATTTTGGAAGTGTAAGTGGAGAGATGAATTCCCAACCTTCACAATGTTTGCGCCTTTTGAAAAAAACTTGTGAAATCCAAACAAACGAAACTCAACCTCGAGCCTGAAAAATGGAAACCTCTCCTTGGCCCCCTTAAGGGGTTAAGAGCGCAAAACTTTGGGCAAACTCAAACCCCGTTAGTAGGCATAGAAGGTCAGAATTAAGCCCCGTTACTGTCGAGTAAGTGTCGAGTTAGGTCGAGGAAAATCATTAATATGCGTAACGGTCGAGTCAATGACGTCACCTATTGTTATAACTTAGGTTATAAATTAGTAATATTCAAACTGTCTAGATAAAAAATGCGTTCCTCCATACTAATGACTTGCCTAGGTAAATCATTACTATTTAAACTACCTAGGTAAAGTGTCTTCCTCCATACTAATGAAGTGTCTAGGTTTACTAATAAGCGTCCGCTCTAGTACAATGACAACAATAAACTTGCCTAAACTTGCCCGCGCTCTTTTAACCCTGATTGGAAAAAATCTCTTATGTGTTAAAATTACAAGCGCGAATTTTTAACGAAAGCGCTATCGTTCTTGCAATCGCTTTGTTGCGAAAGTTTATCTCCGAGACTTTCAGTTTATTCGAAACGTTTATCATGAAGATGGCCTTTTTTTCACTAGCGTCCATGTTTTTTTAAACTACTTTTGAACGCTTGTTTAACTGTCCGTGATTGGGAACCGCTGACAACCACAAGTTTTTGAAAGCGTAATGAGGTTCTCTAGCTTTCTCAGTTTGAAACAGTTTCTCCGATTTTCGAACCGGGATCTTTTAACCTCGATTGCTTTAGGTAGAATCTCTTGTGCTCTCTCTCTCAGCTTTGCTAACGAGAGAGAGAAATTAAGACGAAATCCGATAGAAGATGGAGCAATTTCAGGTTTTAGTGGACAAAAATCTGTACCAGAGTAATTTTAAATATTTTACAGTCATTTTTACATTTTTTTAAAGCTAAATACATAAATAATTGTCTGAAATAACTCCGAACAATAATTTCCCACGGGAACGAGAGAAAATAAATTTCAAAGTTCAGTGATTTTGTGGAAACACAGGCAAAATTCCATCATCAGTTTCATTTCACCAAAACTTTTAAAGCGTTTCATACGAAGTTCAACATTCGTTTTTCGGGGACGTTTGGTGTTGCTAGAAATGATTGTGTTTTGAGAAGATATTTAAAAGAGCCTACAGAAGTTTGGCAATACAATGTAAATAATCTTGGTACAAGATTTTTGTCCACTTGTTACTCCAACGTCTGGCGGATTCCGTCTTAATTCCTTAGCTGGTCGAGTTTTCCGCTCCGTTAGTCACTAATTTTGCAAATACGCCGTGCCTCTACTTTCAATGCATACAAACTCAACGGAGAAACCCATGGGACAGCTCTATCACTGAATTACAAACAATAGAGGTTCCGACCGCTAATTAATTGTCAATACGCGACAGTAAATATTTTTTCGAACAACACGTTTCTTCATTATTACTTTTATTAGCGAAATGATTCAAATGCACAGAGATTTGAAATGAATACACCAAATTACAACTTAACAAAATTGGGGTGATGCTCGATATACCAAGTCAATATATGCACTATTGTCTCGTTCTTTTGTGTAAAGTCTATTGTGTTATTGTGTAAGGGATAGGAATCATTGTTGTGTTCTTTGTGACGTAACTCGAGACTTGCTATTCACTTGGTATATCGTGCACCAGCCTAAACAAGCGTTCAAAGCATTTTAAAAACATGGACGCTAGTGAAAAAAAAGCCATCTTCATGATAACGTTTTCGAATAAACTGAAAGTCGCGGAGATAAACTTTCGCAGCAAAGCGATTACATTGACGGCTTGAGTATTTTTGAGCAAAAATTCCTCTTGGGGTTGAAAGGGCTATGAGATCGATGAGTGATGGGGAGTTATGCATGCATGTGCGCATGTCACACCAATCATAGTGTGGGTTGTATCAAAGAACGAATCAAATTGCCTGTTAGAAAATAAGATGATATCTATAGTAATATGGAGACGTCTCAGGTTACTGTATTTTGTTTAGTAAAAACCATTTTACATGTTCATCAATTTAATTCTGCTATCTCTGAAACCTTTCAGTTCACAAAAAATAACTCTTGTACCCCTTGCGTGCCTATGTTTTTAAACAGATACTACCTGTAAATTATAGAAAATAGCTCATTTACCGAAAGTTCCCGCTCATACAGGTTTAAATCATACCTCGATTGCCGAAAAAGAAAGGAGACACTGATCATGAAAGTCACAAAATTGACGAGCTGTATGAATTTAGGAATGATTCAAGCCGTGATTAGGTGGGGGTACGCCACCTGAATTTAAGTGCAATTTTGGTAAGTTTAAAGAGAGGTTGAAAGGGGAAAAAGGGTTATGGAACACTACCAGACAGTTGCCCGACCGCACAATGTCACCCCAGGTTGTTGGGCAACTGTTTGGAGTGCATCTACCAATTTTAACTTCAAAATCTTCAAAATTTCCTATTTCCATAAATTTTACTAATCCTTTGAGAAAAAACTATTTATCTCCAAATATACCTAAAAATCACCAAAAAATTACAAAACGACCCAAAACATAGATATGTGAAATGAGCATAGATTCTTGATTGCATGAAACGTAAATGAGATATTTGCATTAAAAACATAATACCCAGCCAAAATACGGCTTTCATGTGGATCCCCGCCTTAGATGTTTTAAAGGTCAACAGTCGAGAGAATTGAGGAGAATTCAAACGTATATCAACGTTGTATTCTAAGGTTTTCTTGTTTCTGTTTTCGTCTTATTCGATTTTTAAGTCGCAATATAGGAGGCCCACACGTGTATTTTTCGCTTCCAGTTGACTAGCTAGCGTGTGCAAGGAAAACTTGCTGAATAAACTAGTTCAAAATCAGTAGTGCCCTAACCCGTGGTGCGAAAAATACACGTGTGGGCCTCCTATATAACCACTTAAAAATCGAATAAGAGGAAAACAGAAAGAAGAAAACTTTAGAATATAATATTGATATACTTACAATTCTGACCGGCGATATCCCGCTTAAGACTAACAATTTTCCAGTTTTGCTCAAAGGCGTAAAACACACTTCTCCGATAAAGCTGTTCTTTAAATCTGATATTCGATTCCCAACTGGTGCTTACTTTAGGGACGGACCATTAGAAAAGTGATGGGGGGGGGGGGGGAGGGGAATTTTCATCTTGCACGAATGTTTTTTTTCGCTCACGGCTTGTGCAGGAATTTTTTTTTTCAGGTGAAACCCTCTGCGCGAATTTTTTTTTCAGACAAATATTGCTTTTTGAAAAGGTCATAGACAGCCCAACACAAACTCCCCTATGTGGTTTCACGGTAGTGGCACGTAAGCCTCTAAAGTTTTTGTTCTGGCGAGTTTGTCTTTGAGCGATTTACCTTTTTGAAAAGTCAATAGACAGGCCAACACAAACTCTCCTATGTGGTTTTACGATAGCGGCACGTAAGCCTCTAAAGTTTTGTTCTGGCGAGTGTCTTTGAACGATTTACCTTTTTGAAAAGTTAATAGACAGGCCAACACAGACTCTCCTTTGTGGTTTTACGATAGCGACACGTAAACCTTAGCAGTTTTGCTCAGACGAGTATGTCCTAGAGCGAAGATAGTCTGCCTGCCAATGAAAACCACACTTTGTGGTTCTTTTTTTTTTAAAGTACCAGTGGCAGTGTTAATGTTGCTGTTTATGTGGTTAACACTTACTACTACGTGTGAATGACTTTTTCATTGTATTATAGAATTCTTATTCAAGGCACGGGCTCCTGTTCAAGGGGATAAGACTCATCCTCTAATTTTTATTCTGAGCATAACGAATTTTATAGCATATAATATTTACAAAGATACCAGATTCTAATATTAATTTATTACAAATGTTATTTTATTATTTCCATTACAATACAGTATACAGTGTATGTTGTAGCACAACGAGCCAGACGTTCTTTGCAACCAAAAACAGACCTTGGATCCCGTGGAGATGAAGAACTTTTAGTTCTACATCTCCACGGGATACCAGTGGCTTGTAACATTCCAGTGTAATCATATCCCTGGTAGTGATCGTTTGTGTTCCACAAAACGCGTCATGTGTCCAGACACTTTGAAAATCAGTTTATGTTATGCAGTCAGAAATTCTCAAAAATTATTGCAACGAGGTTTTCAAAAACACTCAAGAGGTTACGCTCACGATTACTATGCGTGATAGTAATCACGAGCTCATAATCTTATTGTTTTCAAGTAATGCGAAGCGATTCTGGAAACTACACGGCGGAAAAATCACTATCACGAGTTTGTTACATATCCAGAAGCACTCAACAACTGTACTGCATGGACTTCAATGAGACTGGGTGAACCAGAACCCACCACAGCATGTTCCTATAATGCAACGCACGGCGGAAAAACACTTTGACGATTTTGTTACATATCCCAAAGCACTCAGCAACTGTATTGCATGGACTGTTGTACGATGGACTCAGTATAGGGTCTAACTCACAAATGAAAACAGTGATTTTTAGTACCTGTCGAGTCCCCATACTATCTAAAAGCATGACAATCCGTGTAAGTTAATTATCATATAAATGAAAGATTAATCTAATGATATAACTTGGTACCTTCGTCTTGTTGTCTTGATTCGATGCTCTACGAGGGGGAGGGTTGGGGGAGCAGGGATGGCGCAGTGGTGAGAGCGCTCGCCTCCCACCAATGGTGTCCCGGGTTCGATTCTCAGACCCGGCGTCATATGTGAGTTTGAGTTTGTTGTTGGTTCTCTTCCTTGCTCCGAGAGGTTTTTCACCGGGTACTCCGGTTTTCCCCTCTCCTTAAAAACCAACATTTCCAAATTCCAATTCGATCCTCGAATGCAGGGACATTCCTGAACGAGTTCTTGTGAACTCCTTGGTGCTCCGTGGGTAAACAAATAACAATTTTTTTTTGGTCACGGCTAGCGCTAGCTGAAGACACTTTTTGGTTCTTTCTGTCGTTCTCAGGTGATTGAATTCATGTCACAAGCCAATCGCGGTTGTCGGTTTTGTTTGGTTTTCAACAACTGTTTAATGGTTTGCCGCAACAACAAATCCAAACGTATATCCAGGGGCAGCTTCTTTGTTGTTCTTCCCGCGAAAGAAAACAAGCGCGCCTTCTTTAACTCCACGAGGAAAATTCAACTGAAAACTGGATCAATTTCGCACAAATGCGTCAGGAGAAACACCATATCTTCTAATTCGGGAGGCAAGTCCTCGTTTTGTGCCCGTTTTTAATGACCGATGACGGTTTCATTGGAAGTCGAAGTCTCTATTATGTGTAAGCGAACAATAATCCCGCGTTGTGAAAATTTATTATAAAAAAATAAATTATGCGGCCAGATCATATCTGAAAATTACCAGGTTACTTATAGTACATAGTTTCACTGTTTCTTTTCTTGAAAGCAATTATCGCAAACCACAATAGAACCGCAAAATTCTTGCGATGACAGCAACCTAACAGATAAATGACGTCACGCCATAGCAACCGGACCTGGCCCCGGTTCAAAGGCTGGATAACGCTATCCACCGGATAAATCGCTATCCACTGGATAAGTATTGACAAAACAAACCACGCTATCCACTGGATAGTGATTTATCCGGTGAATAGCGTTACCCAGCCTTTGAACAACCGGGGCCAGGACCTTCCTTCTGCATGAATTTTTTTTCCTTACCTTCTTCTTTGCACGAATTTTTTTCTTGGCAATTTCCCCTTGCATGTTTTTTTTTTTGGTTTTTTTTCCCCCCCCCCCCCCCCCCCCCCCCATCACTTTTCTAATGGTCCGTCCCTTAACCTTAGTCACGAACGTGAGCTAATATGATTGGCTCATCATGTATCGCCTGCAATGGCGGGAATCTCGCGTGATCGGTCAAATCACGTAACAAAACAAAAACTTAAAAGCTCACGTTATCTTAACACGACAACTCGGATTAATATTAATCGGATTAATATTAATCTTAATGATTATTATAATCCAGTAATAGATTATTATAATCCAGTAATAGATTATTATAATCTATTACTGAGGTTTGAGCCGTGCCTTAATCAATTAGGATTAATATTAATCAGATTAATATTAATCCTAATATTAAATCCAGTAATAGATTATTATAATCCATAACTGAGCTTCAAGCCGTACCTTAAACGATTAGGATTAATATTAATCTGATAAATATAATCCCACATAGCTCAAATTTGTACAAGTCTCTCAATAAAGAAAATATTCTATTCTAACCACGACGAATTTGCTACTTGTTCTAGTAGTTTGTGAACAAAACCCTTAATTACATTTAGTCAATAACCGCACTCCTTATTATACGTTATTTTATTTTAGTAGTAGAAGTCGGCAGTTGATATGCCGGCTCCGAACCTCGAAACAGTTAATGTCTTTGGGGTTGTCGCGATTCCTACGCAGCTGGTAGTTATTCCCTTTCTTAAGGTCCCCTTTTTTGTAAAAACACATGCCGACCGCACGGATTCGCTGGCCCAGAGGCGCTTGTTCCTTTTCATTTACTTCTAGGCTCAACATCGCTACCAGCTCTAACATATGCAAGTGATCGTGTGACTGATGTGATCAGTGTCATGTCCCGTCAGTCCCTTGTTCTGCTTGTTCAGCGTGTAATGTCTGTAGTTTGTCTGTCATAGCTCTGGTCTGGATTATAATAGAGATTAATATTAATCCGGATGATTATTATTAATAATAATCTAATCCTTCCAAGTTTTTGCCGTGCCTTAATCTATTATCTGGATTATAATAATCTATTACAGGATTATAATAATCTATTAATGGATTATAATAATCTATTAATGGATTATAATAATCTATTACCGGATTATAATAACCATATTATAATCTATTATTATTATAATCCGCGGATTAATATTAATCCGAGTTGTCCTGTCTTAAATAAACGAAAATTGCTTTATATAAAACATCTCTTTATAGCGAAGCGCAAAACACTCGGCCCCAGTGCGTAAATTAGGGCCCTAATTGAGCAACGATAAAACAAACACGGCGCTTGACTTAAGGTATCAGTGTACCCCAAATGACCATCATTCTTTGGCGCCGCTTTACGGTCGGACGGTTGACGCAAACCCTACTAAAGTATATATTTTCTGAAAGCTTAATAATTGTAGATTACGACGGTTTATTCACTAACGTAAAAAAATTAAGGTTTCCCGAATATAGCGCGTTATTTCTCCAAGTATAGAGGTTCACTAATCAAGTTCGTTTCCGGTCGGATTTGAGCGGGAGAACGCGATTAATATCGCTATGTCTTCTTGACACCTTTCTCTAAAAAACGGTGTCGGGAAATTTTGATTACTTGTCTGGTTTGTTTCTGACACGCAGTTAAACTTTGAAAGGTTAAAAAACATGCATTCTCTTCACTAAAATAGCCATAACTTTTGAGAGAAGCAAAAAATAAAATTCCCCGACACCATTTTTTTGTCCGATTATCGGACAACGTTCTCTCCAAATTTCAGCGAAAAACGTTGAAAATTCGCCGGAAACGAACTCAAAATGTGCGCTTCATTCGCTGAAATTTTCGTTTCGAGATATGAAGGATAATATACTTTAGGGCGTTCTTCCGGTGTAATGAGATAATTACATAACATGTCGGAAAATTAATGACCTGTTGATGGATCAAGGGAAGGATTATTTCTTACTTGTAACAATAGAGCTCATATCAATTACCAGGCGGGAAATATCCTTTTGCAAGATCTGATTTCCGCCGCTCGCGCAACAAGGTTAGTAAGGACTGAATAATTTTCGGTCAAATTTTGGTTTTCTGCTTTTTAAAAGCCCTAGCTAATGTGGATTCACATTCCTTCTAACGAAACAGCTTGAGAGATGCCGAAGACAAGGAAAAAGCGTTTGCGTAAACAAGGGAAAGGAAACCTTCGGGGACTTACGCGTGCAGATATCGATCAAGAATTTACAACTTCGAACGGCGAAAGCGCTTAGGAAATTATGATCAGAGAAATGCAAAGTCCTCGACAGGCAATCCTCGTTTTGACAGGACACGATCCAACATGAACCAAGCTCGGATCTTACAGAAACATTCTCCAACAAAGTCACATCTGCGTGACAAAACCGACAAAAAACTGACTTCAAGAGATTTTCTTGCAGGCGATCGTCGGCAACAGTTGTTCGACCAACTTTTGCCATGACTCTTGTGAGTCCGGTTCTGCGGGTTCGTCTTTGCCTTTGTCTTCAGTTTTCGCCCGGCTAGCACTAACGGTATCGTTCTCCCATCGATTTTGTTTTTGATCTCTAGCCGCAAACACATCCGCTCGCTCCTTCACGAATGAAATTGAACCCTTTTTCCTCTTTGAAGGTTTTTTGAGAACTTCGCACTAGCAAAAGGACAAGACCTTTTGCGTTTTTTCTTCGATGACATGGGATAAATATAGGCTATAAAATTTATAGTCTATAAATACTCGAAGTAGCACATCGACAAATCGAACAACATCGCGTCTGTCACGCGAGCTTTCAATACAAATTTATTCTCGTGACGAAGTGTCGACGGGGTGTTGACAACTATCAATTAGAGATAATTAATGGAAAGAAACGTTTTTCGTTAATAACTTTGCTTAGAATCAATCTTTTTTCATAGAATTTTCTTTAAATGAAAGATTACAATAATATCTATCTGAAAAAGCGAAAAACAATTTTTTTGAAAAATGATCAAATTTGGGGTACACTGATGCCGTAACTATAAACTAACAGTTCAGCGTTCTATACTTCGTTTTTATTGTTCCTTTCCGCTAAGTTCTTCTCTTGTGGCAATGACTTAAAGTTTATGGATTTGCCGGTCGCACTGGCCATTTTGAGTCTTGATGCGCACCTTACTGACCAAACCGCCTTTGCCGGGGAAAACGTTGGTAATTAGCGCCATCTCCCACTGCGTCCGTTTGCGATTTGGGTTAAGTTCGAGAACTAAATCCCCGATTTTGACGTTCTCTCTTGTCTGGAACCACTTGTTTCGCGGCAATATAAAATAGTGTCGGTGCGAAATATTTCATCCAACATATCCAGAATTCGCCAACTCGGCTTTGGACACTTCTCAGCAGATGTCTCGGATTGACTCTGGCTTCCAGCTCAGGCTGGGGAGGGGGTTGTGTTGTCCGAACAGGAGATCGTTGGGCGTGATGGGTGGTTCATCCCAGAAGTCCTCGGAACTTAGGTAGAGGGGTCTGTAGGTTATCTCAGTTAGGAATGTCCTCCATTGCTATTCAGTGAATGCCTGGTTCTTACACACACTGTTGAGTACTTGTCTAACGGATTTGATAAGTGACTCCACAGCTCCGTTTTGATGGCTTGCGTGAGGGGTGTTCCATTGCCACTCGAAATCGCAGGCAAATTCCTCGGAAATAGCACTTTGAATCTTGGGAATGTCCCAGTCCTGCATGACCTCTCTCAGGTATTCCTGTGCTCCAACGAAGTTTGAGCCACAGTCCGACCAGCAGACATTTGGGTGTCCGTGAACAAGCGTGTGCTAGGAAACTTGCTGAATAAACTAGTTCAAAATCAGAAGTGCCCTAACCCGTGGTGCGAAACAGCGACAAGCATCATTGCGATACGATGTAAATTCAAATACAGCACGCGCGCGCGCACTAAACTTAATCCGCGCGCGCGTGCTGTATTTGAATTTACATCGTATCGCAATGATGCTTGTCGCTGTTTCGCACCACGGGTTAGGGCACTTCTGATTTTGAACTAGTTTATTCAGCAAGTTTCCTAGCACACGCTTGTTCACGGACACCCAAATGTCTGCTGGTCGGACTGTGGCTCAAACTTCGTTGGAGCACAGGAATACCTGAGAGAGGTCATGCAGGACTGGGACATTCCCAAGATTCAAAGTGCTATTTCCGAGGAATTTGCCTGCGATTTCGAGTGGCAATGGAACACCCCTCACGCAAGCCATCAAAACGGAGCTGTGGAGTCACTTATCAAATCCGTTAGACAAGTACTCAACAGTGTGTGTAAGAACCAGGCATTCACTGAATAGCAATGGAGGACATTCCTAACTGAGATAACCTACAGACCCCTCTACCTAAGTTCCGAGGACTTCTGGGATGAACCACCCATCACGCCCAACGATCTCCTGTTCGGACAACACAACCCCCCTCCCCAGCCTGAGCTGGAAGCCAGAGTCAATCCGAGACATCTGCTGAGAAGTGTCCAAAGCAGAGTTGGCGAATTCTGGATATGTTGGATGAAATATTTCGCACCGACACTATTTTATATTGCCGCGAAACAAGTGGTTCCAGACAAGAGAGAACGTCAAAATCGGGGATTTAGTTCTCGAACTTAACCCAAATCGCAAACGGACGCAGTGGGAGATGGCGCTAATTACCAACGTTTTCCCCGGCAAAGGCGGTTTGGTCAGTAAGGTGCGCATCAAGACTCAAAATGGCCAGTGCGACCGGCAAATCCATAAACTTTAAGTCATTGCCACAAGAGAAGAACTTAGCGGAAAGGAACAATAAAAACGAAGTATAGAACGCTGAACTGTTAGTTTATAGTTACGGCATCAGTGTACCCCAAATTTGATCATTTTTCAAAAAAATTGTTTTTCGCTTTTTCAGATAGATATTATTGTAATCTTTCATTTAAAGAAAATTCTATGAAAAAGATTGATTCTAAGCAAAGTTATTAACGAAAAACGTTTCTTTCCATTAATTATCTCTAATTGATAGTTGTCAACACCCCGTCGACACTTCGTCACGAGAATAAATTTGTATTGAAAGCTCGCGTGACAGACGCGATGTTGTTCGATTTGTCGATGTGCTACTTCGAGTATTTATAGACTATAAATTTTATAGCCTATATTTATCCCATGTCATCGAAGAAAAAACGCAAAAGGTCTTGTCCTTTTGCTAGTGCGAAGTTCTCAAAAAACCTTCAAAGAGGAAAAGGGTTCAATTTCATTCGTGAAGGAGCGAGCGGATGTGTTTGCGGCTAGAGATCAAAAACAAAATCGATGGGAGAACGATACCGTTAGTGCTAGCCGGGCGAAAACTGAAGACAAAGGCAAAGACGAACCCGCAGAACCGGACTCACAAGAGTCATGGCAAAAGTTGGTCGAACAACTGTTGCCGACGATCGCCTGCAAGAAAATCTCTTGAAGTCAGTTTTTTGTCGGTTTTGTCACGCAGATGTGACTTTGTTGGAGAATGTTTCTGTAAGATCCGAGCTTGGTTTCATGTTGGATCGTGTCCTGTCAAAACGAGGATTGCCTGTCGAGGACTTTGCATTTCTCTGATCATAATTTCCTAAGCGCTTTCGCCGTTCGAAGTTGTAAATTCTTGATCGATATCTGCACGCGTAAGTCCCCGAAGGTTTCCTTTCCCTTGTTTACGCAAACGCTTTTTCCTTGTCTTCGGCATCTCTCAAGCTGTTTCGTTAGAAGGAATGTGAATCCACATTAGCTAGGGCTTTTAAAAAGCAGAAAACCAAAATTTGACCGAAAATTATTCAGTCCTTACTAACCTTGTTGCGCGAGCGGCGGAAATCAGATCTTGCAAAAGGATATTTCCCGCCTGGTAATTGATATGAGCTCTATTGTTAAAGTAGAAATAATCCTTCCCTTGATCCATCAACAGGTCATTAATTTTCCGACATGTTATGTAATTATCTCATTACACCGGAAGAACGCCCTAAAGTATATTTTCCTTCATATCTCGAAACGAAAATTTCAGCGAATGAAGCGCACATTTTGAGTTCGTTTCCGGCGAATTTTCAACGTTTTTCGCTGAAATTTGGAGAGAACGTTGTCCGATAATCGGACAAAAAAACGGTGTCGGGGAATTTTATTTTTTGCTTCTCTCAAAAGTTATGGCTATTTTAGTGAAGAGAATGCATGTTTTTTAACCTTTCAAAGTTTAACTGCGTGTCAGAAACAAACCAGACAAGTAATCAAAATTTCCCGACACCGTTTTTTAGAGAAAGGTGTCAAGAAGACATAGCGATATTAATCGCGTTCTCCCGCTCAAATCCGACCGGAAACGAACTTGATTAGTGAACCTCTATACTTCGAGAAATAACGCGCTATATTCGGGAAACCTTAATTTTTTTACGTTAGTGAATAAACCGTCGTAATCTACAATTATTAAGCTTTCAGAAAATATATACTTTAGTAGGGTTTGCGTCAACCGTCCGACCGTAAAGCGGCGCCAAAGAATGATGGTCATTTGGGGTACACTGATACCTTAAGTCAAGCGCCGTGTTTGTTTTATCGTTGCTCAATTAGGGCCCTAATTTACGCACTGGGGCCGAGTGTTTTGGCGCTCGCTATAAAGAGATGTTTTATATATAAGCAATTTTCGTTTATTTAAGACAGGACAACTCGGATTAATATTAATCCGCGGATTATAATAATAATAGATTATAATATGGTTATTATAATCCGGTAATAGATTATTATAATCCATTAATAGATTATTATAATCCATTAATAGATTATTATAATCCTGTAATAGATTATTATAATCCAGATAATAGATTAAGGCACGGCAAAAACTTGGAAGGATTAGATTATTATTAATAATAATCATCCGGATTAATATTAATCTCTATTATAATCCAGACCAGAGCTATGACAGACAAACTACAGACATTACACGCTGAACAAGCAGAACAAGGGACTGACGGGACATGACACTGATCACATCAGTCACACGATCACTTGCATATGTTAGAGCTGGTAGCGATGTTGAGCCTAGAAGTAAATGAAAAGGAACAAGCGCCTCTGGGCCAGCGAATCCGTGCGGTCGGCATGTGTTTTTACAAAAAAGGGGACCTTAAGAAAGGGAATAACTACCAGCTGCGTAGGAATCGCGACAACCCCAAAGACATTAACTGTTTCGAGGTTCGGAGCCGGCATATCAACTGCCGACTTCTACTACTAAAATAAAATAACGTATAATAAGGAGTGCGGTTATTGACTAAATGTAATTAAGGGTTTTGTTCACAAACTACTAGAACAAGTAGCAAATTCGTCGTGGTTAGAATAGAATATTTTCTTTATTGAGAGACTTGTACAAATTTGAGCTATGTGGGATTATATTTATCAGATTAATATTAATCCTAATCGTTTAAGGTACGGCTTGAAGCTCAGTTATGGATTATAATAATCTATTACTGGATTTAATATTAGGATTAATATTAATCTGATTAATATTAATCCTAATTGATTAAGGCACGGCTCAAACCTCAGTAATAGATTATAATAATCTATTACTGGATTATAATAATCTATTACTGGATTATAATAATCATTAAGATTAATATTAATCCGATTAATATTAATCCGAGTTGTCGTGTTAAGATAACGTGAGCTTTTAAGTTTTTGTTTTGTTACGTGATTTGACCGATCACGCGAGATTCCCGCCATTGCAGGCGATACATGATGAGCCAATCATATTAGCTCACGTTCGTGACTAAGGTTAAGGGACGGACCATTAGAAAAGTGATGGGGGGGGGGGGGGGGGGGAGGGGGGAGAGAAAAAACCAAAAAAAAAAACATGCAAGGGGAAAATTGCCAAAGAAAAAAAATTCGTGCAAAGAAGAAGGTAAGGAAAAAAAATGTCATGCAGAAGGAAGGTCCTGGCCCCGGTTGTTCAAAGGCTGGATAACGCTATTCACCGGATAAATCACTATCCAGTGGATAGCGTGGTTTGTTTTGTCAATACTTATCCAGTGGATAGCGATTTATCCGGTGGATAGCGTTATCCAGCCTTTGAACCGGGGCCAGGTCCGGTTGCTATGGCGTGACGTCATTTATCTGTTAGGTTGCTGTCATCGCAAGAATTTTGCGGTTCTATTGTGGTTTGCGATAATTGCTTTCATAAAAGAAACGTGAAACTATGTACTATAAGTAACCTGGTAATTTTCAGATATGATCTGGCCGCATAATTTATTTTTTTATAATAAATTTTCACAACGCGGGATTATTGTTCGCTTACACATAATAGAGACTTCGACTTCCAATGAAACCGTCATCGGTCATTGAAAACGGGCACAAAACGAGACTTGCCTCCCGAATTAGAAGATATGGTGTTTCTCCTGACGCATTTGTGCGAAATTGATCCAGTTTTCAGTTGAATTTTCCTCGTGGAGTTAAAGAAGGCGCGCTTGTTTTCTTTCGCGGGAAGAACAACAAAGAAGCTGCCCTGGATATACGTTTGGATTTGTTGTTGCGGCAAACCATTAAACAGTTGTTGAAAACCAAACAAAACCGACAACCGCGATTGGCTTGTGACATGAATTCAATCACCTGAGAACGACAGAAGAACCAAAAAGTGTCTTCAGCTAGCGCTAGCCGTGACCAAAAAAAAATTGTTATTTGTTTTACCCACGGAGCACCAAGGAGTTCACAAGAACTCGTTCAGGAATGTCCCTGCATTCGAGGATCGAATTGGAATTTGGGAATGTTGGTTTTTAAGGAGAGGGGAAAACCGGAGTACCCGGTGAAAAACCTCTCGGAGCAAAGGAAGAGAACCAACAACAACTAAACTCACATATGACGCCGGGTCTGAGAATCGAACCCGGGGACACCATTGGTGGGAGGCGAGCGCTCTCACCACTGCGCCATCCCTGCTCCCCCAACCCTCCCCCTCGTAGAGCATCGAATCAAGACAACAAGACGAAGGTACCAAGTTATATCATTAGATTAATCTTTCATTTATATGATAATAACTTACACGGATTGTCATGCTTTTAGATAGTATGGGGACTCGACAGGTACTAAAAATCACTGTTTTCATTTGTGAGTTAGACCCTATACTGAGTCCATCGTACAACAGTCCATGCATACAGTTGCTGAGTGCTTTGGGATATGTAACAAAATCGTCAAAGTGTTTTCCGCCGTGCGTTGCATATAGGAACATGCTGTGGTGGGTTCTGGTTCACCCAGTCTCATTGAAGTCCATGCAGTACAGTTGTTGAGTGCTTCTGGATATGTAACAAACTCGTGATAGTGATTTTTCCGCCGTGGTAGTTTCCAGAATCGCTTCGCATTACTTTGAAAACAATAAGATTATGAGCTCGTGATTACTATCACGCATAGTAATCGTGAGCGTAACCTCTTGAGTGTTTTTGAAAACCTCGTTGCAATAATTTTTGAGAATTTCTGACTGCATAACATAAACTGATTTTCAAGTGTCTGGACACATGACGCGTTTTGTGGAACACAAACGATCACTAGCCAGGGATATGATTACACTGGAATGTTACAAGCCACTGGTATCCCGTGGAGATGTAGAACTAAAAGTTCTTCATCTCCACGGGATCCAATTCAAGGTCTGTGTTTTGGTTGCAAAGAACGTCTGGCTCGTTGTGCTACAACATACACTGTGTACTGTATTGTAATGGAAATAATAAAATAAAATTTGTAATAAATTAATATTAGAATCTGGTATCTTTGTAAATATTATATGCTATAAAATTCGTTATGCTCAGAATATAAATTAGAGGATGAGTCTTATCCCCTTGAACAGGAGCCCGTGCCTTGAATAAGAATTTTATAATACAATGAAAAAGTCATTCACACGAAGTAGTAAGTGTTAACCACATAAACAGCAACATTAACACTGCCACTGGTACTTAAAAAAAAAAAGAACCACAAAGTGTGGTTTTCATTGGCAGGCAGACTATCTTCGCTCCAGGACATACTCGTCTGAGCAAAACTGCTAAGGTTTACGTATCGCTATCGTAAAACCACAAAGGAGAGTCTGTGTTGGCCTGTCTATTAACTTTTCAAAAAGGTAAATCGTTCAAGACACTCGCCAGAACAAAACTTTAGAGGCTTACGTGCCGCTATCGTAAAACTACATAGGAGAGTTTGTGTTGGCCTGTCTATTAACTTTTCAAAAAGGTAAATCGCTCAAAGACAAACTCGCCAGAACAAAACTTTAGAGGCTTACGTGCCACTAACGTAAAACCACATAGGGGAGTTTGTGTTGGGCTGTCTATGACCTTTTCAAAAGCAATATTTGTCTGAAAAAAATTCGCGCAGAGGGTTTCACCTGAAAAAAAAATTCCTGCACAAGCCGTGAGCGAAAAAAAAAATTCGTGCAAGCTGAAAATTTCCCTCCCCCCCCCCCCCAATCACTTTTTTAATGGTCCGTCCCTCAGTCAGGCACCAGTTTGGGAAATCGTGAAATATCAGATTTAAAGAACAGCTTTATCGGAGAAGTGTGTTTTACGCCCTTTTGCGGCCAAAACTGGGAAAATTGTTAGTCCTTAAAGCGGGATATCGCCGGGTCAGAATTGTAAGTAGTATATCAATATTATATTCTAAAGTTTCTTCTTTCCTGTTTTCCTCGTTATTCGATTTTTAGTGGTTTATATAGGCAGGCCCACACGTGTATTTTTCTTGATCTCGCACACCACGGGTTAGGGCACCTACTGATTTTTGAACTAGTTTTATTCAGCAAGTGTTCCTTGGCACACGCCTAGCTAGTCACCTGGAAGCGAAAAAATACACCGTGTGCCGTGCCTCACTTTATCTGCGACTTACAAAGATCGAAATATAGACGAAAACAGAAAACAAGAAAACCTTAGAATTACAACGTTTGATATACGTTTGAATTCTCCTCATATTCTCTCGACTGTTGACGCTTTAAAACATCTAAGCCGGGGATCCACATGAAAAGCCGTATTTTGGCTGAGGTATTAGGTTTTTAATGCAAATATCTCATTTACGTTTCATGCAATCAAGAATCTATGCTCATTTCACATATCTATGTTTTGGGTCGTTTTGTTAATTTTTTGGTGATTTTTTAGGTATATTTGGAGATAAATAGTTTTTTCTCAAAGGATTAGTAAAATTATGGAAAATAGGAAATTTTGACGATTTTGAAGTTAAAATTGGTAAGATGCCACTCCAAACCAGTGTGCCCAAGACAACCTGGGGTGACACATTGTGGCGGTCGGGCAAACTGTCTGGTTATGTGTTCCATAACCCTTTTT